>JAOEGS010020722.1:15888-26003 GCA_025447755.1 Corythornis vintsioides
TCTTCCTTGTTTCTTTTTTTTTTTTTTTTTTTTTTTTTTTTTTTTTTTTTTTTTTTTTTTTTTTGAGAAGGTCCATCATTTTAAAAAATCTATCATTTTCAGGCATTTTTGTCTTAGGGAAATGGAAATGCTTCAACCATATGTTTAGTTGAAGTTAAATTCAGTGAAGTTAAAGGCACCCTTCTTTCATTTTATATAACCGTAAATACCATATGTTTGGGAAGGAAACTGTAAAATGAAACATCCCCTTGAAAAGCCCTGAAGTTTAATTTGCTGTGTGAAACTCCATCACCTCAACCCCCTTTCTCAAGGAAGATGCACTGAAGTTGAAATCAGGGATGTACTGAAGGGTCAGGTGGGGATAACATGCCTGGTGTGTGTAGATCAGGTGCCTTTACTGCTAAGGGAGAGAAACCCAATGTTTGCTTTGTGTGCTCAGGGGTTGTTCTGTGCTGTATTGTGTTAACTTGCCCAACTACAAGGTGTTTGGTAGCTTGCTTGTATCTCACTGTATGTGCTCAAGATGGTCTGTAATGTTTCTATAAATCTAAACTGAAAATAAATTAATCAGATTAAGAGGAAATACTTAAATATTTAAATATGCATAAACAGCATAGCTCTTATTTCTACTTTCACTGTGGGATTCTTATTTTGTGCTTAGTGCTAGTACTAGAGAGACGAGCCACGGGTGACAGAGGTTTTTTGATAAATAAAAACCATTTAGAATTTAGTGCTGCTAGTCTAGGTAATGCCAGTAAGCTCAGTAGAGAGAGGGACCGTTGCAAACACGAACAGCAGTATGCCCTCTGGTGGACATGGATAACAACTGCTGCAGTTCTCAGTGTGATCAAGGGATGCATTGGAGGACCCGACCTACTGGAATATGTTAAAAGATTTGTTTTGAGGAGTAGCAAGTACGAAGGTAGTAAATAGATGATTAAAAGCAAACAATAGTGACATGTTAAAGGGTACATACTTCTCAGTGTGTTGAAAAAAATATTTGAAATAAGGACTAACAATTTATTGCATAGTTTTTTTCCTGTTTTGTATGCTTTGTTGATAAATGCTAAGGTGGGATATGTTTGTTGGTGGTTTTTTATTAGTCTTTAATTTAACATCCTAATGAATAAAATCTGAAGTTGAATTTGGATGTTGCTGTGCTAGATTTCCAAGCCATGAAAAGCTACTGCCCTTTAGTATGAATCAGTGAATACTGTATGTCTTAAAACTTTACCCAATATGTTTAATATTAAAGCTAGCAGCTTGCATTTCAATTACAAGTCTTTTTAAAGAAAGTCTCCACAAAATGAAAATTTGTTTCACTGAAAATTACTTACATTAAAAAAAAAAGTATTTTATTTCCAGTTGGAGTTGGTCTGCTTTCAACTTTTAATTATTAGATCTTTAAATGCTTTTAATATCTTATGAAATACTTGTTCTCCTTTAAAGAGTACTTTATAAAATGTTACTTTAAATTTTCAGGTCACTAATGAAGGAGGAATGAAGAGTGCTTCTTTAAAGGATTTGTGTCCCGAGGACAAGAGACGCATTGCAAACTTAATTAAAGAACTTGCCAGGTAAAAATAAGCATCACCTGAAAATGCATTATGTTTAAGGAGAGTCATTCCTCTAATTAACATCAAGAAATATAGAACTACATTATGGAACTGAATATTTGCATAAGGTAATTTTTCTTGCTGGAAGAGGTATGAATAGTGAAGCAGCCTGATCATTTCTTTCTTGCTTCCTGACCCCAAATCCCCTAAAATTATTGGAAACAAGAGACAAAATTTTGTTGGCTGAAAAGAAGACCTGCAGTAGTTTATCCTTATAAACCTAGTCATATGGCTAGGGTTTTGTTTGCTTCTTGTATCATATGCTTTCAATAAATGCATGTTGTCTTTTGGAAATGACAAACTTTGTTGATAAACTTTGTGGTGCTTATTCACCCAGGAGAAGGTTTTATATGGAATGACACATTAAAGGTGCATTGGTGATCTTGTGGCTGAAACGTCTTAATCAGTGTTTGCCTGTGTTTGCACATGTTAAGCAATAGTAAGTCCAGTGTAATTTTTTGCTTATCTGGCAAAATTTTGTTTTGTGTTAATTTCTTCAAGTTCTTACTGTTCTTTAAAAAGAGATGCAGAAACAGTGCAAGTTTCTCAGCTTAGGAAACAATTTTTCCAAGTTTCATTTGAGGGCTGTTTGCATTCACTTAGATACATGATCTGAAAAACAAGTTGAATTTGAGTGAGGATATTTTTTTTTTTTTGTTGGTTTGGTTGGGTTTTTTTTTTGCCCCCTTCTGTGTCTTTAACACTTCAGAATCTCTGGAATTCTTCTTTCATGGTGGCTGTAAAACTGAGAAGGAGCACCTGGGATTTGGTCAGGCTTTTTCACATCAGAGGGGAATGTCCTGTAAGATGGTCTGAGGCCCTTGGGTGAGAAGTTAGTATCCATACTAAGAAGGTAAAGTTTTTCTGGAAGGAAATGCATGTTCTCAAGTATTAATAAAATGCTTTTTGCCATAGATTTCATATATCTGTGCAATAATTGGCAAGCATTACTGTCCCTTTTTTATAGGGAAATTTGGGCAGAGGAATTAAGTTACTTGCTCAAGGTCATGCAATAAGCCTCTGGTACAGCTAGGAATATTTTCTCTCTGATTATCCTCATCCAATGGACCATTTTGCCTGCTAATAATTTGTACCAATATAGGATTTCTTGCTATACAGTATTTTAGTAATTTCTGAAGTTCTTCATGCTTGCAGCTCTATTTTATCCCACCTTATGTGTTAGAAAATGTCTAGTTAAGGCTGTCATAAAGAGTAGATTGCTGGGAAGCCTGGTTACAAATTGTCAGATGCTGGAGCTATTCGGACACTGTTGCCACTGTTGATATATAGAGCTATATTCTAATATTTAAAAAAGCCTTTTATTGCATTGTTCCTCATAATACACTGCTCCCTAATGAATAGTAGTACACTAACTCATTTGAGCATGGGATTCTTCTTAAATCTCAGATGCTGTGATTTTTCCCTGAGGACAGTTTGATATTTCTGCCTGACATTTCTTCGAAGAAAAATAGAAGGTGCAGCAACATTAATTTTGAAAAGTAAAATTAGTGGAACACTATTATTTTATACTTAGTTCTCTTTTATTTTTAAACCTAATCATATTTTTATTGGATGTAATTAAAAGTCCTTTGCAGAGTAATAGGGAAGTTGAACTTTAATTCCGCTCACCTCGTCACTTTTTTAAAACTCTACATAATTTTCATCCCTAGGATGTGCAGTGATGGAGGGTTTTTACATGCAGTAGAACATTCTTTGCTCTTTCAGAGAAGAAAAAGAACAAGCTTAATATTGAAAGTTTTCTGGGAAGACTGTTCTGCAATAAATACTTGACCAGAGCTGTACTTCACTGTTCCTTATTTTACTGCTATTGAGGAATTAAAATGATAGCTTGGTAACTGGGACTAATTCCTGCATGTTTATTGGAGGATGGTAGACAGAAATAAATATGTCAATAACCATTTTCATGAAGGCAGTTGTAAAGTGGTAAAATTCTGTCTCTGTGGAAACCAGTAGGAAAATATGATTAACTCCTGGGGCTTGAATTTCAACCAGGTCTTGCTCAGCTACCTCAGTATATTGGTCTTTTCCCTGACTTCTGCAATTGCTGAAGGACAGCTAGCATGCTTTTCTTTCTCTTACTGTACTTTCTTCCCTTTCTTCAACTCCCATTCTCTTTATGCTTCTGAACATTGTGAAGGTGTGTGCCTTTGCATTAGCTGGTATGCTGTAGTATCAGACTTTGTCTTGAGAGTAAATTCTGATGCTGGCTGTATTATTATCCTTTCCTTTGAAAAGAAATCATTTATTGGGCTCTAATGCTCTGCTGCTGCTGGGTACTCCAGTGGCTGACATCATGTTAGGTCTTGGGAACTTCATGGAATAGAATTTTGAGGCAGGGCTGAAAGAAAGAACTCAGCTGTATCCTTTCTAATTCTCCTATCTAGTCTAAATAATCTTAGTTCTTGCTCTGTGGTGCCACTGGTAAATCTAAACATTATTTTGCCTTTCCTTGAACATATCCAGTCTATCTTCCCTCTTGGAGTGAAAAGAGAGAGGCAAATGGGATACTCTAATATTATGCATTCGAACTTTTTTTATTGTGTTGGCAGGTTATTCTCAAATGTAGAGGAATTCTGTGTAGCATGAGTCATGCCTATGAATGTCAAAGTTCTTTGTGAGTAAATGGGAAATTTTTTGAGTGTGGTCAGCCATTATTTTCAAAAGCAGCCAGCACTGCACTTTGATGTTTTCAGCAAGGTGCTGCTGGCACACTGGGGAAAGTGGCAGGCACGGTAAGAGCTGTAAAACAGTAAGTAAATTCCTTACAAGCAGAGTCCTTTTTAAGAGGTTAAAAAATACTTTCTCTGAGCTTTTATTACTGTAGGCTACTCCTGAAGCAGTCATCAGCTTATGTGATGAAATGAGTAGTGATGTTGTGAAGACACTGGATGATTCTTACGCTTGTACTCTGTGCCAGTGTCAGGACACATTAGCCTCTTCCAAGAGGAAGTAGCATGGGGTTCCTCTGGGACCTAGTCAGTTGACTGTTGAGCATTAAGGACTTGCTAGATCTCATGCTGAGAATGGTTACAAGCTATTCTGGAGTGAAATATTTTAAGTGATAGACAGGTTTTGAGAGCTGGCTCTGCCTTGACATTTGTCTAAATGGAGAGGGTCATAACTTCCTTTGCAGAGAGAATGTGTGTGTGCTTGCAAATGTTCACCTTACCCCTGATATATAGCCACAGTATTCTAAGTTTCTGGCTTCTACTATGAGATGCATATCATAAATACTTCTTCCCTGCCTGCACAGTTCACATAGGCCCATACAGCTCACATACACAATTTGCTTTTCAGTGAACAGAGGAATTGACTAAGTGACTTAGAGTGGTTCATGAAAGTTTAATTTTTGTTTTTAGTGGTGAGAATTGGTATCTAACTACTTTGTATTCTTTCTTTCTTCAGATAAGATAAACATGGAGAAAGCTGGCTCCCTGTTGTCTTTGCAAACAAATCTTTGAAAGCAATTTAGGTAGAATGGTATCATAATGCCCTTATCCACCCAAGGGAGGGAGCAATTGCCCTTTTCAAACGAGATAAAAAATGGTTTTTGCTATCAGATTAGTGTCTTTCTGTCAAAGACCACAGGCATGTCCAGAATGCTTGTCTAGTAAAACAGCCTTCAGACAGCCCTTTCTCCCGTATTGAAAAAATGTTTCCTCCTTCTCAAGACCTTGGATTCCTAAACCTTTTGTAGGGTGCTGGCAGTCTGGGATGAAAGTCTTTTCTACTGGCATTGCTTTATGTGGACTTTTTATCCTGAGACGAAGATGAAATTGACCAACTAAAATTGAAATTTTCCAACAAAAGGTGAAAATGGGAATCAAAACAGAAGGTTAATTTGGTTACAGAACTGGAAACCATTACAGAGGAGGACAGTAAAACTATTGTAGCGTGTATCTGCTGTTTAAGTGTTTTTCTTCCAGCACTTAGGATCTTTGAAGGACAACTTGCCTGTGGAAGCCCATATTACAAATTGCAGTATGTGGCCTCTTGGGTTGCCTTCTCTCCTGGGTTCTGCTACCTCATATTTAACCAAATCGTTACTTGGCTTCAACTTCAATGTCAAGATTTTTTTTTCTTTTCTTTTTTTTCTTTTTTTTTTTTTTGTGTGTGCTACTTTAGAAGCAATATTGTGCTGCAGTGCTCTTAATTGGTCAGTCAGTGAGACTGCAAATGCGATATCCCTAAGCTTGTCTGGAAATTACTTCTTGTTGATAGCTAGAGCATGCCTAGGATTATTGTATCCCCAATTACACTTACCTTTGGTGTTTAAAAAGTCATTTGTAGCTATAAATTCGTGCTGTGAGATCTAGTTTTTGTATTTAGAATCATAGAATATAGAATCATAGAATGTTTAGAGCCAGAAGGGACTTCCAAAGGTCATCTAGTCCAGCCCCCCTTTGCCAGTTGCATGTAATAAAACGTATCCATTGTGTAGCAATTTCAATTATGTTTTGAGGTGGTTGGGATTTTTTGTTGTATCTAATTTATACAAACTACGCGTGATACTTGAGTAAAATGTATTGGATTTGTAAGCAGTGTCCTTAGACAAAAAAAAAAAGCTTCTGTTCCTTCTTCCTGCAGTTCAGGAATTAAAAGTCACTTTGTTGCTTAGTTCTGTCAGAGGCATGCTGTGAAATCATTCTATGATTCTGTGATCAACTGACATGAAAACTTCTTGTTTCATCTTTTTTGACACAGCTTTTACTTGGAATACCTCATTTAATTCCAAGATTTACACATGTGCTGGACTTTGTGTGATATCCTTTTCTTGGTCCTTTGCTCCATATTTTTTACTCCACCTCTGGTCTTACCTGTTCCAGATGCCATTCTTTGCTTGAAATGTAAAACTTGCGGTTTTCGAGTATGGTCACAAAAGTATTTTCAACTTTGCATTAGATGAATGTGCTGTTGACTTGTGCAGTGCTTCAAAAATTCCACCTGAAGATCATCAACCCTGCTTACTCAGTGGAATGAGTCAATGTTACCATAAACTTGTTGATCAGTTCCTTCTTCAGCTCAGACAGTCAGAATTACCAGAATCAGCAGTGGACTTGTGAGCATACCATAATAATTGGAACTGATTATTTAGGAATTAATTTGAACCCTAAAGCTGATGTCATCATAAGATATCTTTTGTCACTGTATCTGAATTTTGAATTTTTCTTTTCCTACAGAAGCTCCTGTAAAATAAAATTATAATCTTTATGTAGATGCAACCAGAATGACACAAGCTCTGAAGCACTGAGTTTAAAACAAGTCTTGAAGGCTGGTGGTGTGTATCCTATGACACAAGATAGGTGAATGTAAATTGCATGCAAGAAAGTGTTGCAGATATTGAACAGCAGGAACAGTTCTACTGCTGTGTCATCTTTGCTCTCAGCTGTCAGTCCTCTCTTTGATCCTGGAAACAGAGGGAATGGAGCTGTACTACAGAGTGTTGCCCAACAGAGCAGGTGTGCCCTTTGTAGCTGAGGTGCCTTTGTCTTTCTCTGCTCTTTTCTGACCATAAGCGAATGAAAAGCAAGTGAGAATATTTTGAGAAGCATTATGAGCCTTCTGATGTTTCTGTTTGGCATCAGTGAAGTCCTTCCTAGTTCTGCTAAAAATTATCTGTTCCATACTGCTGGAAGGCAAAGAAATAAGCATGTAAAAAAATCTCACTGAACTATATATAGAATGTGACATAAATCCAGTGTAATCTGATGACATCTTGTATTCTTTTTCTCTAACTTCCTTTTGCCACCTCCTGTGAGTAACTGTCTTCTACATCTCTCCTGCCCTTTATGGGCTGTCTCCTACTTTGTGATACATAAACACATACTGCCACATTTCTTCTAAGATCACTTACTGTTCTCAGTCATTTACTGCAGAAGATATGTGGCACAATATATTCATATGTCTGGGAGTATGACAGGTTGCTGTGATCTGCGTTAAATACAAATACAGCACGTGAACGTGATGTGTTCTGATACAACCAGCAAATCACAGAGTCTAGAGATGGGTAAAATCTGCTAGGGTTAGTCTGGTTTCTCTAGTGCTCTGTTCTGTTTTACTTTGTCTTACTTGCTTATAATGTTGTTTGATTTTTAGTATTAGGTGCGAGCATGGTTCAGTGTTTCAGTTGTCTCAAAACTTGATTCAGCATCACTCCATCACTCCTGCAGTTAGTAAGCAAGCTTCCTTCCATATGTAGTGCCCTGGAGATTGTATTTGTGTATTTCCCATCTTAATTTTTTCCCGTTTTTGTTTCCTTCCTGCCTGTCATTGTTGTCCTCATTGTCTTTTTCTAATTGATTATTTTAATTTCTTGTTCTCATCTTTTTAATTGTAAGGAACAGGAAGCATTCTTGCTTCATACATTCTTGAAAGTATGTATGGTAGATAGTTGTAGATAGTTGTCAAAGGTTTGTTGCCTGCTTAACTAAGGAGTAGGTAGGTGTTGGAATGGATCTGGAGTTAATACAACTGGTTCCCTTTACATTGTTTAATTTCTGATGCGTGCACACCCTTTTTGACAACCTTTGAAGGGAAGGGGGCCTAGGAATGGGTTGATGCACACTACTGGGGGCAGGATTGTAAATGAGACAGTGGATATATGGACAGTGGAATGTTTTTATGCTATATTCATGTTGTCTTTATGTAATTTAGAAACTTTTCAATTAGTTGTTCCAACCTTCCAAAATGCTCTAATTTGCAGAATTTTATTATATGCTATTTTATTCTTCCTCCAGGTTTGTAGAGAAAATATTTGAGTTTCAGTAGTATTTCCAGCTTAATTCAGTTTGCAAACTATTGTGTGATGACTGTAGGTTGATCTTAGAGCTGGGGAATACTGTTTGTCTATAGGTCACTCCAGGAAGGTTAACCGATTGTGGTATTTATGTTTTTTTCCACTGGAATATCAAAACAAATATGTGCTCTCTTAAGGGAAATGTCATTATGTCAAATGAATGGTCCAGTCTCTGAGTGGAGTTCTTTAAGAATGTCAGTGAGTCTGATGGGATGAGTGGAAGGCTTAGTCCAATGCCTATGTATACATGTTTTTCTTACATTCCAACACCGTCCGTCCCCCCCCCCACCCCAACCCCTTTCATCTCCTATAAGGACTGTTTCACTTAAAGGTATTTTAAATTGTAGTTTTCTGAAAGTTGTACTGCACTGGTCTCCTGTCACCTGTGCTGTGGAAACTGTTTCATCATCATAAAGGACTGAACTTTTAAGAGCCTTCAGCAACAGAAATTGCCTAAGTGCTTAGTCTACACTCGTTACTTAATATTTTTGTAGAGCTTTTATATAACCATGATTTCTAAGCTATGATTTTTAGCATAGTTAGAAGATTATCTGTGCATAATGGTCTTCTTGCCTACGTGATACTAGAATAATTGTTTTTACAGCCTGCTCTTGAGGTGCAGAATAAATGATCATTGTAAACCTTTCTCACACTGTCATCTTTTAATCTTGATCCAATTATTTACACTGAGCATCAAGATACAGGGTGCCATGGCCCAGACAGAAAGGAAAATTTACTCCTGTGGCTCGGTATTTTAAAATCCCTAGAAGAGGACAAACGGTTTTGTTTGGAGAAAACTAACAAGAAAAATGATTTTCTTCCTGGACATATTTGACCAGTAAGTCTGAAAGAAGGATATGCTTACAGATTAAGAAACAGAAAAGTTTTTCAATTTCCTTCTTGTCTCTGCAGCTAAGCTCTACAATTTGAGTTGTCTGTCTACATGCCTTAGGCTTGTAAGGATCCCAGTGTGTCTTCATGATGGCTGCAGGGAATCAGACTGCACAAATATAATTGTGGGTTCAGGTTTTTGTTGTTCCATGCTGCCCATTAATGTGCACATACTGTAGGGAGACCAGTGCCTTTGAAAAAAAGAATGTATTGCACAGTCATATGCATTGTCCAGTGTAATATAATAAAATAAACATTATGAGGAGTTAACCTGTTTAATGGTAGAAAGGTTGATATCCGTTTACCTGGTAAATGGAGGAGTTGGAAGTCAGGCACTGTGGTTATGGGCATATATTTTATTTCTCTTATTCTTTTCAGGGTAAGTGAAGAAAAGGAGGTGACAGAAGAACGTCTGAAAGCTGAACAGGAGTCGTTTGAGAAGAAGATAAGACAGCTAGAGCAACAGAATGAACTTATCATCAAGGAAAGGGAAGATATCCTTTAAAAATATGTGCAGGGACTCACTGTCTGAGATAAAGTGAACTATAGAGAAATAATTGTTCTAATTTATGGCAGAGAATAAATCTGCATGTGCTGCCATTCAAAAGCAATCAGAGAGATGACTTGTCAGCATGTGATGCTGGTTCATTTGAGCTTAAAACTGCCATCCAGCTGTTCCTGTGATGTTGTTTTGCTATGAAATAGATATTTGTCAACTAAAAATGACAATAAGGAATTAATGCATTAAAATATGGTTATAGATATATTTTATTTATTTATTTATTTTACTT
>JAOEGS010020723.1:4401-15380 GCA_025447755.1 Corythornis vintsioides
GCTCATATCCAGTCGGCCATCCACCAGCACCCCCAAGTCCTTCTCCGAAGTGCAGCTTTCCAGCCACTTCTCCCCAAATCTGTAACGCTGCAGGGGGTTGTTATGACCTAAATGCAGGACCCTGCACTTGGTCTTGTTGAACCTCATGCATTTAGTTTCAGCCCATCGCTCCAGCCTGGCCAGATCCCTCCGCAGAGCATCCCGACCCTCAGGCAGATCGACACGCCCACCCAATTTAGTGTCATCTGCAAACTTGATAAGCATGCACTCCATCCCCTCATCCAGCTCATTGATAAAGATGTTGAAGAGTACTGGTCCCAACACTGAGCCCTGGGGAACACCACTAGTGACCAGCTGCCAACTGGATCCAGCTCCATTCACCACCACTCGCTGGGCTCGGCCATCCAGCCAGTTCTGGATCCAGCGAAGCGCACATCCATCCAAGCCATAGGCAGCCAGTTTCTGCAGGAGAATGTTATGGGAAACAGTATCAAAGGCTTTGCTAAAATCAAGGTAGACAACATCCTCTTCTATTAGACAGGTCATTTTATCATAGAACTTCCTCATGTTGAATTGCTTACTCACAGATAAGTAAATAATTATTTACCATCTTCCTTATTACAATAGCTACAAATGTGTGGGCAACAATGCTTCTAGAGTCTTTATCATATGGAAGTCCTTGTTTCATTACTTCACTTGTAGACTACTTTGAATTTATTTCCCAATTGGAAAAATGGCGATTAGCCAGTCGTCACAGGTAACATTACTAGGATTTTGTGTCCAAAAGAAAATCGATAGTAATCATCTGATGCTACTAAACCTGCTACTAAAATAAACTCCTTAAAATGAGATAGCAATTTTAACTTTTTAGAAAATGAAAGTTACACAAATTGCAATATGACCAAGCCAGAAGCCAATTAAAAGGTTGAAATTGAGTTCTGAAATGTTACTCGTGGTTTCAGTGGAGTTTACAGACAGACATGAGAGCAGTGTCTGGACAGAAGAGAATTGTTTAATTGAGTTTCCATGTGTGTGCTAAGAAATAACAGGTAAGTTCTTCCATGATGTGGGGAAGAACTTGTAACAATGTAATTGGTCATAACCGATGTGACATGTACAGATGAACATGAATGCAGAACTACTTGCAGATACACAGTTTAGAGTTGATTCATACTTGTATGTTGTTGTATGTTGGGCCACTTTCAGTCTAGGTGGCTAACCTCTGCGTAACTTGGAGAGTTTGAACTGCTGAGATCCCTTAAAGTTAATTGTTGGCAAACAACGTAAGGAATTGGGTCTATGTCTTGAATTCTTTATTTTAAATGCATTAGTGATTGTTCTGTTAAATTTTACTAACTCTCTGAAAGTCTGCAGAAATCTTATGTCAAATTTGAAAACATTTATTGAGTGAAAAATACAATTTAAGTCTGTCAGTACCCCATTCACTGTGTCCATTTTTTAATGTAGAAGTTAATTTTAGTAGCGTTTTAATAGTAATTTCAGATAAAAAGCCTCTTTTCTGCATGTATGTGATTGTGGTAAAATTATGTGGATATATAAATTTTGTCAGGGAAAATGTCCTGGTGAGCAGAGCAGAAGGAGATTTTGATGCAATTCAAAGAAAGCTACAAGTCTTTTCCTGTACACATATTTGCTGGTTATTTTTTTAATTGGGTTTTTCTTACATACCAGGTTTCAACAGTTATGTGGTTATGCCTGTTTTTATATTTCCAGGCTTTTTCTGAAGCTGTAACAACTAAAACTAATAATTTTGAAGTTACATTCAGAGCATAATTGTTATGCAAGTTCTGGATTTTATGGAAAAACTTGGAGTCATGGAACGCAGAAGTACTGGAAGCTCACTCTGCTCTTCTAATGTTTTAAATATTTTTTACTGTTTACTATTTCTTAAAATCTGTATTGGCTAGGGTTAGAACACAGCCTTCAGGCAAACAATAAGAAAATGAAGCACACAGGCTACTAGTCCTTTTTGCTTCAAAGCCTTTAGGTTTTAGATTTTTCTGATTAAAACAATTTCCAAAGTCTAATGGTGAATACATTACTACATGGATACATAAAATTTATTTAGAAGATCTTTTATCTCTAAAGGAGGTTGTTACTGTTGCGAGGACACTACCTTGAATAAAGTGACAAATACTTGCATGTTCTCAGGAGAATCATGATAATGCTGAAATTGTACTAATTAAGACATTCTACAAGTGATCAACTTGATAAGCATCAAATCCTGCTTTAGTTGTGTTTCAACAATATGTGTTACTGGTAATTGCTTACTTTGATTTCAGAAATAGGATTAAAGAATATACAGTTTAATACATGTTACATTGTTCTCTCAGTTTCTTCACGTACTTTTGAAAGTGGGTGGCAATAAAATGGTTTAAAAGTATTTTCATGTGAGTGAAGCTAGTGCTTAAGGAAATAACACAAAGTTATGTAAAAAGAAATTTCATACATAAATATGTCATTGAATTCAGAAGTGTTTGTGTGTGTAAAAATTATAAATTTAGATCTTCTGAAAAGAGCAAGCATTTCTGCAAAGTTAACAAAATATAATGGCCTATTGCCAAATAACGACTACTACAATAATATAACTCTAAAATTCTAAAGAAATTAATATTCAAATCAGAACTGTGTTTCCGAAAATTTGTGTAATTGTATATTTGCTCTTTCATCAGTGAGAATCCATTGTAATTGATCTGTGTTGAATTTTTCTCAAGGTGATTTGTTTTTGTAACTGGTAATATTTTGTTTGAATCTTTAGTTACTGAATGAAAGATATTTAATAAGGGTACTACAGTCAAATAATTAATTTTAATTCCTGGAGCTTTTAAGTCAAAACAGCATAAACACTGTCTTGAGTTCTTTGAAGAGAGCGGTATTCTCAGTGTGTGCTGTACAAATGACAATGGATTTCCTCTTGCTCTTTTTT
Organism: Corythornis vintsioides; assembly: GCA_025447755.1. Lineage (NCBI taxonomy): Eukaryota > Metazoa > Chordata > Aves > Coraciiformes > Alcedinidae > Corythornis > Corythornis vintsioides. The sequence goes on from JAOEGS010020723.1 coordinate 7,349, forward strand.
TTTTTTTATTATTATTATTTTATTTTGTTTTGTTCTGTAGTGGAACGTTATTTAAAAAAAAAAATCAGTTGCATTTAGGTCAGTTATTAAAATATTGTTGGTCATTTCCTTTGACAGAACATTTCTATTGTGTTATACCAATGTCATTAGGAGGAAAGGTTATTCCCACTTGTCTGGACGATATCAATACATACTGGCATATTACATCCTCTGGCTTTCTGGAAATGCTTTATTTGAGCAGCAGCTTGGGAACAGGAAATTTAAGGTTATGCACAGTCTGGTTTCAAACTGCATGATACAAAAATGTGTTTCCTAGAAGATGCTGTATACCTGACAGATTTTTTTTTTTTTCTGGCATTTTGTAGAATTGGCTAAGTTTAGATGAGTTCAAGTTGGAAATCAGTTACCAGCTGCAGATGGCAGACAAGGTAGAACAAGGCTTTTAGTCACTCTGTGTTATGTATATGAGGAACTTAGATGACCTGTGTTAGTATTTCACCCATTCACCAATTACTCTGGCATGCAGTTTACCTTTTGAGATATTGCAATGATAATATTCCCATTTTAGAGTTGTTCTTATTGTCTAGGATATTTTTTTTAAAAAACCCAGAGTACTTAAACTTTAAGCCATGGTTAAATATGAACTCTGTGGCATTGTGATATTTTCTAAAGGCCATCATTTTAGCCATGCTTTAGCAGTCTTTTCTACCAGAATAATTATGAGAAGTACAGTTTAATCCTGTAACTGTACATTGAATTGTTCATTCAACCATGTAAAACAAAGCAAATTGTAATCAGCATTTACATCCTGTTGTGCTTCTTAAGATGAGCCTGTCAGTCTTGGGTGAATCTGTTAATTATGTAAATATCAGGTTTGTAAACAGGTCATGTAAACACCTTTAGAGGTAAGTGTTCCCGTAAGTGCTCGATCCACACTCCAAGATTATAAGGTTTTCTTTTTTTTTTTTTTTATCAAAACGAGAAAAACGTCTGTGTCTCTGAATAATGAGAGCACTACCTTCCAAAACTGTTTCCCCCAAACATTTTCATATGACAGGAATGTATGTTTTTCATCCTAATCACCTGAATGATGGTAGTTAATGCAGCACTGCCAGCCATAGTAATTAAAAAAATCATGAATCATGTTGGTGAAAGTCATGACAGTTTTCTAAAACTCATGTTTATGAGACAGAAAAATAATTGTATTTCTATAAGTCATTTCTTTTAGTTTTGTCTCATTTTTCTTTATGTATGTAGTTCATACAGAGATTTCTGTGCCTCTCTGGTAGCTATTAAATAAGAAGGGGTAGAATATGTCTGAGATGCATTTAAAATTGTTCCCTCCACAACTAGGAACTTTGGGAAAAGCAAGATTTGGTAAGATTTAGTAGGCATTAAAAAAATATTTTTACTTGTTCGGGGTTTTTTTTTTAAAGCAAGATTTTCAAGGAAATATTACATGTTTAATGTCACTTTTAGAGTCAAATTAGATTTGTATGTTTTAAATGATGATGCTGAAAATGATGAATGCTGAAATCCAATTTGATAACATTGTACTATATATTGACTTTAGAGAGACACAAAGTTGTGGAAAGGGAAATGCTTGAGATATTAAGCCATCATACACATCTACTGAAATCTGTATAAAACCATTCCAAAGGAATATATCAAGAACTACAGTCATCAGAGATAATAAAAACCATAAGCCTTTTTTTTAACATAAATAACTGCTTAGGTAGAGATTAGGTTACAAGTAGATTTCATTGTATAGCTGAAGCTGTGTTGCCTGGTGAATAACTAATTAGGCTTTTATTTGCCTATCCAGAGTATCAGAAGATAAAATTTGTACACAGCTTGTTAATTTTTTTTCAGGTCAGAATATGGAGTGTCACTCTATTTCAGGTTGAGTTTTTTGTAAACCTCTTCATCGAATGAAAAAATAGTTAAGGTTGGAAAGAGATCATCTAGTTCACACCCCTACCCAGGCAGAGTTAGATAGAGCAGGCTGTCCAAGACCTTGGCCAGGTAAGTTTTTAATATCTCCAAGGATGAAGACTCAGCAAGCACTCTGTACAACCTGTTCGCTTGTATTTATTTACTTTGGTGTTACACAAAATATGAATAGCTGTTGTATTTTAGGAACGTGGTTTTTATTCAGCTTCATTCATTTACTTAACCTAGGTTAAGAAACATAATTTTTCATTTGTTTTAATAAAAGGCAGTCTTAAGATAGCTACTTCAAAGTACAGAAGTATTTCTACCTTTTCATTGTGGAAAATGTTGCATACCAAAGCAGATTTTCCACTGAAGAGGTAAAAAAGAATTAAGGAATGTTTTTGTCCTTGTTGAAGAATGTAAATTATGCATATAATTTGTCTATGAAATATTTTCAACTTCCAGGACAGAAGTAACCATGCCATCTGTAACTACTTTGAGTTCAGATACTAATAAGTAATTTATGTGAAGCCTACTATATTACATCTTCACTTAGTAGTAAAATGCAAATGGCTTTACCAGTTCTGAGTATCTTAATGTTAGCTGTATAATCCATGTAATTAAAAATCCTGTTGCATCTGGTTTGTTGTGATACACAAACTCAAAGCTGAACAAAAGACACATGATTATAAATAAGGTGCCCTGAGATTGTATCATGAAGACCTCTTGAGGATGTAAGTATAGAGCACATGACTTTTTCACCAGAACTGTCTCGTGTCCTGTCAGCACGGAGTACAGGGTGAGTCATCACCCTGCCCTAGGTCTACCCCCATGTAACATTGATTGTGTTAGCTATGGCTTGTAACATGGGAACCCTCATGAAGATAACTTAATGTGCATGGAGTCTGGTTTGAGCCAATGTTAGAGTAGTTAAATTGAGAGATCACGTTGCTACTATGCTACTGACATGGTTATCTTCATTTATCAACATATTTATTTCTGTTAACTGTGTTTCTTGATATACAGTCAACTTGTAATAAAAACAACTGTTGGACATGTTGAAAAAACTTGCGTATGGATGGCATTTGTGTTAGGAGGATGTGTCAAGGTAACTTTAGTGAGGAGACAGTCCAGGTGAAGTAAAGCACAAGGCTGAAGCAACAGAAGAAAACCCATTTACTCCATCACTGTCAATACTATACTTGCTGTTTGAATATTGCAGTAGAGTAGTTTACATTGCTGATGTTAATCTGGCATATTCCCTTGTCTGACTGCTTTTTGAGTTGGGTACTGTGCACGGTTGTACTTACCTGATCTCTCCATGTTTTGTATCCATTTCAATATGTAATTCAAGCTTTTCAAGTTCTCAGATGCAACAGTCTAATTTTGGAGAATCATCATTTGGGCTTCTCTGTGTCTGGTAATACCGCCTTTATCAGTTTTCTTGTAGGCCCCTATATGGACTCTTATTTGACATTCTTACTTTTGCTGTTTGACCTGGTTTTCTTTCAAAGCATGATAGAACTTTTTATTTAATATTATGGTTTATCTTTGTCACAAAGCTTTCACATGCATATTTGCCTAGTAGTAAATACTTTTTGTCTCTGTTTTTTTTCTAACTTAACAGAATTTGGCTTCTTGGGATCCTTCAAACCCTGAATGCCTCCTGCTTGTTGTAAAAGAGCTCGTGCAGCAGTATCACCAATTTCAATGCAGCCGGTTGCGTGAGAGCTCTCGTCTCATGTTTGAATATCAGACTTTACTTGAAGAGCCCCAGTATGGAGAAAACATGGAAATTTATGCTGGCAAAAAAAACAACTGGGTAAGATATTAAGAATATTTATGCTAAAATGTGTTTAGTGATAATTTCATTTTAATAAATAGAACTCTTGCCTTGGAAAAGTCGAATTGTTTCTGTGGATCAGCACGCTTTGTGGTTCCAGCTGAGAAAACTTACATTTCACTCCAGCTTACTTTCCATGCTCCCTGTTTTGTACATTCCTGTCATTCCATTACCTTGGCTGAACCATTTCCAGGTGAGTAGCTGTTTTTCAACCTGATGTTAGTTCTTTTGATGTATATATGAAAACATTGAAAACTGTTGAAAAGCCTGTGCTTTGAAGAGGCTTAAATTCAGTGCTGTATCCCAAATGAAACAGAAATTTGCTTTTATGCCTTTGGTCCAGTATCTCCAGTTTCCTTAAATGATCTCTCAAGATGTACACCAAATAGACAAACTGTCATCTAGCTTAGCAGTTTCATGTTGACAGAGTACCAGCTGATAGAGATGCCCATTAACTGTCTAGTCTTTTACTGCTATGGCCAGAAATTCATCTGACTCGACCTGTTGCCTATGGCCAGTTTGTTGGGGTTGAGTGGATGAACACCATGGACAAGGAATGCTCCCTGCCCATCCAGAACAATTTTGGAAGTAATACTTGGCAAATTACTGTTGACTAAATGACATGAAAGATCTAGACTGCAAGTCCTTATTTATTTCCACATCTAGTGCTGCTGATGGTTTGATGAGAGGCCATTCTTCTTTACCATGGCCATCTCAATTCATTAGACCTGGTATTTTACCAGAAATAATTTTCTGGATTTTATGGCTAAAGTTGTGTGACATTTTTTAGAAGTCCAGACATGAAGCATTGTCCATAATATCCATTTGACCCTAAATAAAACGTGAGTGCCCTGACTGTCATTAGAGCAGTCTTCACGGTGTACATGCACAGGAAGTCAGTGATTTTTTTTCTGCTTATGTAAGTAATAAATACAGCATCATAAAGTTGGCATCTGTCCTCAGAAGTAGTTGCATCAGGATAGGTTTCAGAGTCTGGCTTTAATTTAATATATAGTTTTTTGCTGCATGGTGTTTCTATGTGCAGTTGCTTTGTCTCTGTTGTGTGACTACTAGGTACAATTTTTAAGGGCAGTTCTGAGCTGCCTGGCAGTAGGGTCATTTACAACCTAACGTCACACAAACACTTTTGACAAATGATATAACTAATAAGGTCGCATTTAAAGATTACGGTTGCATTCAAGATCTTGTGGGTTTTTTCTTGTTTATTTACTGGAAGGTAGAATAAGTTACATATTCATGGCTGATACATAGACCAAGAAACAAATTGCCACTGATATTAGCACTGTTCTTGTACATCTTACTAATAACAGTGTCTTTAAGTGCTTAGTTGCTTGGGATGAAGTCTGCAAAAGTTAGACATGAAATAATTGAAGGATTCACCTTCTCAGTTTTATTTCATGTCAGTACCACAGAAAATAATGTTCTTATCAATCACTTAGATTCTACAGCTGCCCTGCTTAGCAGCTTACCTTTCATTTTGTAAAGCCAGTTTCCAGTGGCTTTGACCTCTAGTACTTTCTCAGAGAGGCTTGTGTATTGGCAAGCTGGTTTCCTTCAGTATTTTATTCAACCATTTCATTTCTGAATCAATATACATGGCAAATGATGTGGTCTCTTGTTAGGGAGGCTTGTGGTCTGGTGGTATATGGCCAGTGACAACCTTTATGTATTCTCTTATGGTGAGCTGAAAACAATTTGGATTAGCACAGCTAAGTACTCACTATTTTGCAAAGATACATGGCAAATTGTTGGTATCAGTACGGTTGATTTTGAATGCTTTCCTCTTGAAGAGCTGTAGTCTTTGGTAAGCTGTCCTCATAACTATATGGAGTTGTTATGATAACATCTACTACATCTACTATATAAAGTAAAAGTGACCTTCTGACATCTGTGTGGGTAATAAGCCCTTGAGAAGAAGACATGGTGGTCTAGTGGTTAGGGTTCAGCACTCTCACTGCCACGGTCTGGGTTCGATTCCCGGTCAGGGAAGATTCTTTGTGACTTGGTCTAGGTGATCCTGCTCTGGCAGGGGGGTTGGACTAGATGATCTTCTAGGTCCCTTCCAAACCCTAACATTCTGTGATTCTGAGTATTGAGGAGTCTGAGCGCTGTCACAGATCCCAGAGAGACTGGGGGATTTCTTAGAGGTTATAGAAACCATCTGGGCATGGTCTCAGGTAACCTGTTCACTGTCAAGATTCTCTACGTCTTGTTGCTTTTTATAGAAATGATGCTTACATTATTTCAGACATATTACAGGCTTTTGCTTGCCATGGTGTATAGCAGTATATGCAGTAAAGATGACCTATTATAGATTCACACTGTTGATGAGAATTGCATTATATGCATTCACCATAGATACATGTGCACTTTGTTAAAATTTGTATATTGTACACTGCTTGCTCTAATTATTTTTCTTCTTTCATTGTCTGGATATGCAAAACATGTAAAATGCTGAGTTGAAAATTAGGTACGGATAACTACATTCAGGAAATATTGAAATAGTATGTATATGTTACTGTGGAAGAAGGAATGCAGCATATTCATTCAGCTTTGATTTGACTCTTTGCCTGCGAAAGTGAGTGAAGTACTGTTTTAAAAACTGTATGTCATCATAAAACTTCAGGAGCATGTGTATTCAAAAATAGCACAGCGCTGAATCTGGAAGAAGTTTTGCTACCTGCTTTCAAAGTATCCTAATTTTTTGTACTGTTGTATGACTACTTCATTGAATAAAAAATAGAAGTGACAAAAAAAGTTAATATGGAGGAAATCAGGCAGGCATTTGTTTTTCAAAAGACCCAACTTCATTGCTTCATAGCCAGGTGGACAAAGTCTGGTTTTAAGGAAGTGTATGAAACAAAAAGGAAATCCTTTCAGTTTCCTTTGCGTACACGTTATGCATGAAAAAGAGCAATATGTAGGGGACGCTTGGCACATTTTCAGTAAACAGTTCTCTAGGTGTTAAGAGCTACATAATTATGAAATATATATATATAAAGCCCACTGTAGGTCTTTGGTCTATATTTATTCAGAAGACACTTTAGATACATGGTCACCTTACTTGGCAGATATGTTTATGAAGATACCTCTGTTTTATCTACACGCTCTTCATCAGGTTTTTAGCTTTCAGACCATTTTCAGGTCTCACCGTACCTTTGTCAGGAAATGAGTACAGCCAAGATACATCTATATTTAGGGCCTAACAAAGTACAGTCTGATTTTTGTCATACACATTGTTGTATTCTGACTACATTTGCTGTTGACTTACTGGCAGTGATGTTTTATGGGTTTTAAGGTATTTACTTGTATGATATCTATGAAATCTGTACTTTTTTTCTCTTCATTTATTCAACTCAGAAATATTTTAAATCTCAACCTTTCTGTTTGGTATAAGATTTTACACATTTTTCTGGTTAAGGTCTCATTAGTGCTCACTTTTTTCCACAGACTGGAGAATTCTCAGCTCGCTTCCTCTTGAAGCTGCCTGTAGATTTCAGCAATATACCTACATACCTTCTCAAGGTAAAATTAATGTCTAAGTTGACAGTATTTGTGAGACAGTATACTGAAAAGTGTTAACTTTTTTTACTTTCTTGACCACCTTGCCAGGAGTTTGCAAGTCCACCATTTCTAAACCTGATTGGATTATGTTTTGGAAGGGTGTCATTAGATCTACTGTTGTTGTGTGTCATTTCACAAGTAGTGAATACACACCTATCGCTGTAAAGGATCTTGCAGGATTTGGGTTGTAGAAGATAGGTTGTGATACAGATATTTTGAGTTTTAGACAGTGTCAAACTCTTGACCATATCCAAGGTATTTTATTGGGAAATAAATTTCAATATTTCCAGGTAAACCTTTATATGAGTCTGTGGAATGTTATGCTGTGTAAGTGCCGAGTTTTTTATTTAGAGTCCAACTGTACCAATAATCTTGATAGTAGAAGCAGTAAAGCAAACTATAAAGAGACTGTATCATAACAAAAAAAAATACAAAAGCAAATACTGACACAAACTGAAAGTATTGATGATTACTTTGCTTCATTGTTTACATTTGACCAAACACTTTAGGTCAAAGTGTGCCACTTTATGGCAAAGAGTGCCACAGCCTGTTGCTGGCCTCGGAGGACAGCTCCCATGGCTGTGTGCGCTGCGAGCAGGTAGATTACCTGCTCAGCCGAGTAGCCCAGCTTGAGAATGAGGTTTTGAGGCTTCAAGCTGAAGCGAAAGG
>JAOEGS010020724.1:0-13817 GCA_025447755.1 Corythornis vintsioides
TGCTCAGGCAGGGGGGTTGGACTAGATGATCTTCTAGGTCCCTTCCAACCCCTAATATCTATGATTCTATGATGATAAGCCTGCAGAAAAAGGAATGATTGCTCTCCAGATCTCACTATACAAAATCTGGAAGAAACCAATGGAAATCTCAGGTACTTAGTGAAGAAAAAAAAAAAGATAAGCAGCACCTTTTCCTGTGGGATGTAATTAACCCTTGAGACTCATTAGCCAGGGTATGATGAAGCCAAAAATACAAACAGGCTCCAAAACACGACCAAGACAGACAGTCCCCTTGGACCACACAGTTTAAAAGCCTTCACACCTATATGTTTCCTTTAAAACCCCAAGACATCCACATTTCAGGAACAGGAAAATAAGGATCATATTGTCCATGCCTTGCTCTCCATCCCTAGTACACCAGCTCCAGGTAGAGAGCACGTTTGCAGTTCTATTGTATCCAGAGCCCAGGACAGAGGGAGAAATCAGCCCATGAACCCTCGAGGGGTCAAACCCCTGAGGTCCTCAATCCAGTCTCACAGATCCATCCACTGCCACCTGAGGGGATTGGATGGAGGGAGCACTCTGTCCCCAGGACAAGTAGAGATCCCTGAGGTTTCCACCCCAAGACAGGTTGCAGCAATAGGGTAAAAAGCTCCTTTGCTCCTGCCTTGGCAAAAAGGACACTCAGATCAGTCCCAGGCCACTTGAGAAATTGCATTTGTGTGGGATTTAGAGCTGCTGATGGGTGATGTCACCACTGGAGTGAATGCAATGCCATAAAAAAAGTGAAAATAAAGTGAGCAGGAGATATAAAATACACATATTTCCCTCCACAGCAGCAACAGGCACATCACAGTGGGCAGCTTCCCTCGATAATCATCTACAACTGGAGAAGAGGTTCAAGAAATAAAAGAAAATAAATACATAAAAAATTACAGAGGAAACAAAATCCTTCAAGAAGCAGCAATCTATTCTTTTCCCAGCCCTTTATGAACAGCAAATCAACATGCTTCCTTGGAGATAAATGAGAAAAAGGCTCCACAGCTCTGCCATGGAAAGAAACCAAGGAGGGAGCATTTTCTGGAACAGCAAACCAAGCCATTTTGGGCCACTATCTGTTAGACTCCAGTTTAGCTCAATAGGATATTGATCCTGGCTTTACAGAACACAGCCCTGATTTGTTTTCTGATTAACAACTTCTACTGTCTGATTTTGACAAACAAAATGCACATCATTGTAGGTAAATATCTATTTTTTTTTTTAAATAAACATATTTATCAATAATGGCAGCTTGCAGGCATCGAGGAGCACAAAAAAAGGAGGTTGGAAAAAACCAGATGGGAAGGGTTACTGCGTGATCACTGTAGTATTTACATAAGGGAGAGTTCAATAAATGCAGAGTCTTCCCCCACAGCCTCCTCCAAAACACACCCAGCCACTGGCTGCCCTTCTTCCTATGGAAACAGCTAACGAGAGCAAAGCTGCTCTTTGCTCAGAGGGCTTTTAGCTACAAGCTGAAAATGAGATCAGGTTTTCTGCCATTCACCAGTTACCTACAGGGGGGAAAAAAAGGTGCTGAAGAGGATTAGCAGGTGCCCAAGTCCCCCCAGGGCGTCGGGAGAGGCGGTTTCCTGATCTTTTGTGCTCACGTGGAAAGAAAAAGAGAAATCTAAGTCCCTCCGTGCTATTGGAGATCAATGGGAATCAGCTCAGGATCTGAAGGCTGCTCACTGCCTGGAAACACTGGGCAATGTTTTCCAGTAGAAATCTTGCACATATGGCAGGGGAAAGCTTTTGATAGAGTAGTAAAATGAGGTTTCAGAAGCTGATGTCCCACCTCTCTATATTTATAAGAGCACGTTAAGTAGGAGTTTAGCACCATCCTTTGTATTATTCTCTAATAAGTTACAGAACCTGCTGGCTCATTTTTTGAAGCACATGGGTCAGAGCACCACCTTCCACAGCAATGCAAACTGAGGTCCCACTTGTGTCACCACCTGGCAGCCCCTCCCTGAAGCAGCAGCCAGGTTTGGCAGTAGCTAGATGTTCTTCCTCGGTGGAAAGTCTCACTGCAGAATTACCAGGGTGATGTCTGACTCCAATAATCCACCTATTCAGGCTTCCCCCCCTCACCACGAGCCAAGCTAGGGCAGGTGATGGGCAGATCAAAGAGTTTCTGGGCACTGAAGCAAGCCCAAGGCAGAGGAGCTCCTGCTTTCTAACACAGCCCCATGGCAACACAGGAGCGAGCTAAGAACATAATAAGGATCTGGGAAATTCAGAGCAAAACACAACAGGCTACAGAGAAAACACTAATTCAGTCCCCTGTGTGAAGCTGCAGATCTTTCAGTGTTATTTCTCTACTATAGGCCCTTCCAGCTCATTACTGGGTTTGGAAACAAACACTCTCCTGAACCTGGGGCTGCACCCACCCGAGCACACCAGCAACCCTGGTATTTACAGCAGGGCCACCAAAAAAAACAGGCACAAGCTCAACCACCTTGCTAAATCCAGCCTTAAATTGCAGGATTAGAGGTCTGGATTTCCTCAGTGGAGACGACTCTTGGACTAGATGTTGCTCAGTTTCCACTCTGCCTTCCCTGCACCCCCTGCCTGGTGGGAAGCCCTTGTACCAGCTGATTTCAACACAGCGAGTGTCACCATTGGAAACCAGCAGCTCTGACGTTCCCAGCGTTGGACTTCAAAAGCATTTGCATGTTTGCAGATGGCAGCAGGGCTCCATTACAGCTGGCTCATCAAGCCCACATTCCACTATTATGCTCTGAGATCAAACAGCTCTGCCAAGAGCACTCAGTGCAACTGGCACCAGTAAGACGCTGGTGTGGCGCCCATCAGCGGGCACAGGTCACGGGGTGGCTGCTGGGGCAAAACTTGAAACCCTCAGGCACAACTAAGCAGTTCTAAAAAAAAAAAAATTAATAATATATATATATATATGGTTTTCTTGGCCTGTTGATGAAAAAAAATCCTCAAAAAACCAACCAAACCAAAACAGAAACCAACCAACCAACAAAAACCAACCCACGCCAAAAATCAAACCAACTGAAAAAAAAAAAAAGCAATGTACCAACCCCCCCACAAAGCAACCCCAAACCTAACCCCTGCCTCACTAAATATCAGCATGGCTGCCATTCAAGAAAGCTTTTAGCTATGGCCTTAAGGACAGAAGCACTGGAGTCAGCTGAATTCCACCATGGAGCTGACTGCTGTGCTGAAGGAGAAATTCAGCCACACGCCAAAGTCTTCTCCAGCTTCAAGGTCTTGGATCCTTAGACATTTTCTTTTAACCACTCCAAAAGGGTGCAGGGCTAACTAGGAATCAGAACATGCCATTGGTGCAGATAATTGTAGCATCTGTGCTAATTCTCTTTTCATCCTGGTACCCCCCCAGGCTTCCAGGTATGTAAATCTAATTCTCCTTGTTGGCCTCACTGAAGTTTCTATTGATTAAATACCCAGCCCCAGCAGCAGGAGAATCAAGCCCTGCATATTTATTTTCTTCCTCTCAATACATAAAGAATTCCCTTTGGCCTCTCAATTGCTGTATCACGTGGTACACTGAATGCAAATAGAATTACAGTGATAATGTAGCTAATGAATATATTTATATATGTATGCAGGCATTTTCCTAACAGCATCTGACTCTACCCCACTACCCAGACCAGAATACACACGATTGTCACGCACAACAGCAGGGGTGGTGTATGAAACAAGTGCTTATTAATACCAAGAGCCACACTGCAGGCTTCTGGGGGTAAAACCCACTGAAATCCTTCCCAGATGAAGGCTGTAAAACCAGAACCTCACACAGACCTTCAGAAGGTTTCCTTTGGAGCTTTAAAGCACAATTTGAAGAGCATAAATGTTTAACACTTCATTATCCACTAACATTACACCACATTTATAGCAACGCAGAAACTGTTGCAATGTATAAACAGTGTAAGCAGCTCCAAGAAAGACATTTCAAGCACACAGGTAAATGTTTTCAACCCCATCCTTTATAAAACATGCCCTCTCTTTGAATTGGTTTCTGAAAAAGTTCTTTTCTAGGCAGACTAAATTCACTCCTGACGAAGCTTCACTGATTTGAGAGTTGCAATAGCTTAAAAATGGGATGCATTTCATTTGTTAGCTCACTCTGTGTTGACTTTTAAAGCCATCCTGAAATATCAGAAAATAAATGGATTTAAATCAGGTTCAAGTACCTAGTGGCAATTAGAACCTGCAAAGCCTGAGGAACGTCAGCAAGCTCCTGGATAAGATACAAACCAGCAAATAGACAAATATCCTCAAAATCTCTTTTTAGGAGGTCCAAACAATGCTTTGAAAGAGACTCATTCAGCACAACAGCCATTATTTCAAGACAGCAAGGTCAGAAATGCAGGTTTTGTTAATACTCTGCCATGAGACTCACTCCCAGCCCCCAGTTAAGCCACACAAATCAAAACAGAAGTCCCCCAGAAACTTAGGGCAAAAGGAAGTCACTTACCCTGTGAGGACCACAACAAAATCCATCACGTTCCAACCGTTCCGGAGGTAAGAGCCTTTATGAAAAACAAACCCCAGAGCAATGATTTTGATACCAGCTTCAAAACAAAATATTCCAATAAAGTAGGGCTCAGTGTCATCCTGAAAGAGAAGGAAAAATCAAAGGTGTCAAGGAGATTCCTGCACTGACAGAGATCATAGAAACAGCTACGTGTACCAGCTTCACATCCCATTCAGCCATCCAAACTGAGCTGAGACCAAAAGGTTTGGCTTTACTGGAACTAAACACAGAGAATATTTCCATTATTCTTTTTCTGAGGGTAAATTTCTTGGGTTTTTTGGTTGGGGTTTGTTTGGGTTTTTTTTCATGCTGGAAGCTATTTGCTTTCAGTCTGAACACTGCACCCCCCCACTTTCCACCTTCACTCATTGTTCTGGAGCAATTTTACTAGGGAACCTTTGCTCTAAGGGTACATTTGAACTGGAGATCACACCTCTGTAAAAAAAAACCCCAAACATCTGCTTTAAAACTCACCCAGGAATCTGAACCAGCAGAATATCTTGGGAGGAAGTCAGCACAGCAAGCTTGCAAACACTGGCAGGAACTTATTTATCATGTGTTTTACCTTCCCTCACTCTTCTCCATTCTCCCAGTTTCTCACTGGTTTTCCTTTCTCTGTGCAGCTGGTTTGGGGAGGAAAACCCCCTTCCCTTCCCTCGAGGGCAGAAGCAGGGAGGTTTTGGGTGGGCAGACTAAAGCATCCTGGGGGGATCACAGTTTCATGTGAGAGAAAAATCAAGCTTACTAAACTAGTTTGGGGGTTTTTTTTCCCCTCTATGGCCCCAGTTCCCTCAGTATTACTCTTTATGGATAAGAGCTCCTCCAGAAATCCAAAGCCAAAAGGAAGCATTCTCATTTGGAAGGGAGGTGTGGGCAAGAAATGGGAACAAAGCAAGGGGTAGAAGCAATGGGACTTAATTGCAAGAACAAGTTCATTAGCTTTGGCTCCTGTAACCAATTTCCAAATGGGCCTCAGAGCCTTGATTTCAGCTGAAGTCAATGGAAGCAAAACAACCCTACCCAAAAGGAAGCAAACTCCCAAATTAAATGATGAAAAATCTTTGTTCCAGTGGCTTCTGTGCTGACCATCCAAGCCAAAGAGTTGAACTGCTGTTTGATGCACAGTTGTCCACATTTTGCCATTCCACTAATGACTAAAAGTGATTTTTGGGTCTTATATACAAAAAGAATGTGAATATAGAGACTTGTGGCCACAGAACAGGGACAGAAGCAGTTTTGATGCAAGGGCTGCTTTTACAAGGATGGGAACTCCTGCTTAGTCCTGACCCAGCCTTGAGCTTCAGGCAGAGCCCCTGTTACAGAGACCCATGTGCTCCACACCAAGAGGACCCAGAGATTAGCACTCCCCTCCCACAGGGGCTCCTGTGCTCAGCACATCCCTGTAAACCACAGAGCACTGGAGATTCCAATCCCTCCAGGCTGTAAGAAATCCCTGCTAAACAGGCTTCTCAGCAGTGGTTTCATTCCAGTTTTGGTTGCTACAAAGCAGCACCCCACCTCCCTGCACAGCTCAGTGACCTCAGCTCCTCCATGTACTTCAACTTTCATCCTCTGCCATCTCTCCTCTACCTTTCCTCACCTCACAGCCCAAGCAGCTCCATCTCCCCTTCCCCTCCAGCCAGCTGACCTGCAGAGCACACCCTGCCTGGCCACAGCAAACCCAGCAGGGGCCTGTTGAGCTCACACTGCTCAACACTCTCATTTGGCTGAAAGGAGAGGGGGGAAAAAATAACAATCCCAAACTTGCTTCTCCTCCAGCTGAGGAGCTGTTCCCACAAAGAGCAGCAGGTCCAACCCCTCTGCCCCTCCACTGAGCCCTGACACTGCTCAGAGGATTCAGAAGCATCATGAACAAGCTGAGAAACTCCAGCTACCCCTCTCAGTGCTGTTTGTCCACAGAGAAAATGGAGCAAGGCAAAACCATCAGACCTTTTCTGCCCTTCCCCAGAAACACTACAATAAGAGTCTCTTTCCAGCAGCTTCTTCCCAGCAAGAGGCATCCCAGGACAGAAGACAGGAAAGAAAGGGTCAGAAAATGTCTTTCCTGCTCCTCTGCTTTCCCTGGTGCACACAGGAGCTACTCTAACAGCCTGGCCTGCCTGCTCAGCAACCCCTCAACACCTTCTAGTTCAACAAGCATACAAAAAAAACTTGGCAAAAAAAAAAAGGCCTCCCAGCCCATCCTGTATTTCCATCCCACAACTATAAGTACACCTCTAAAAATAACTCTTCTAACACCAAAAAAAAACCCTCCACAAAGCCATACCTTTACCCACACACCCTCCTCTTCATTACTCCCTCCTTTCCTTCCTGGAAGCCTTATATCTCCTCTGCTACCAATCTGGGTCAGGTGCCTTGTGATTCCAGCTCCCAGCTTTCAGGAGACAAGCTTCAGGTGCACAAAGGTTTGATGGAACATGCTCTTCCCAAAGCTAGGACAACATAGAGCACTTAGGAAGTGGGTCAAAGAAATTCCTGTCAGCTTCCAAGGAAGCTGGAAGGCTCTCAGGTGAGCTTGGGTATTTATTACCAAGTAAAACTGTCATCTCTAGACTTGGCAGTGAGCAGCTGGGGAAATAAGAGGCCATAGAAAGAGGGTCTCTTTTAAAGCTTCTCTAAACTTACACTAATTTAGCTGAAGAATCAGAGCAGTGGCAACAGGATAAACAATAAATTTCATGCCCCATTAGTGAGGGAGGCCTGCTGCTGGAGAAAAAGAAAAGGGATTCACGTGGCTGTGTGTGATGGAAGGTGCTGAAGGGTGAGGACATGGGAACCATGCCCTGGGCAGCACTGAAATGGCCCTGCTGTTGGCTCAGAAATCCTGCTGCCAGGGCAGGGGGCAGCCAGGAGGTTGTCCAGGGGCAGTTCAGGAGTGGGAAAGCTGGTGCTGAGGAGCATCAGTGTGAGGGCTTGGAAGGAGGGTGGAGAATCTGGGCAGCAGCCAGAGCTGTGCCAGCAGGTTGTTTGCTGTGGACACAGCAAAGCTTGAGGCTGGGACAAACACACATTTAATCAATAGGGTTCAGACCAGAAACAGCTTCTGAGTCTGGGAAGTCATTACTATTCCCAGTCCATGGCCCAGTGGCTTTCCTTGGCCTTTGGATGGGACAGCCTTGAGAGCTGTGGGTGTGTAGGGGTTAATAAGAACAACTCGTGTGACTGCACAAAGTGTCTGTGGATGGGATAGAGAATCAAACCCATCAGGGAAGTGCAAAAGCTCTCACCAGATCTGAGAAAAGCTCCTTTCTGCCCTCACCCCAACACACCCAGGGGAGCCAAAGGCTGCAAACCCTGCAGTGCCTTGAGATGAGCACCTACTGACACACTGGGGTCTTCAACCAGGGTGGGCCCCAGACTGGGGGAGAAAACAGAGCTTCTGTCCTGCAAGTTCTGCTGTCACCTCTGTCAGGCTGGGACAAACCTATGGCCTAATGAAGCTTCTCATGGGGAAAAAAAAAAAAAAAGAAAAAAAAAAGAGAAATTAGGAAGGAGACAGGGAATGTCCTTCAGCCTGGAGAGCCAAGAGCACCATGAGCAAGGCAGCCACCCGCAAGGCCATGCAGGGCTCAGATGTGATGCTCCCATTCCCACATTTAGAGCTCTCACCCCCAGTCTCTGGGCCACTCAGTACAACTCCCTCAGCATCTTCCCAGCTGGCAGCACTCCAGTGTGTACAAACAGTGCAATATTTATTGGGATGGAGAGGGACTGACTCTGCAACCTGGTGGCTGAGGCACTCAGAGATGGACAGCAGCAAGTTTGGAGCATCTCTGGCTAATTACTGATGTGAAGCAAACCCTTTCAGCAGCCACAGCATGTGAGACTCCCAGCTCAGGGCAGGAGCCCAGAGGGTGGGTTGCTCTGCTGCTGGGGGAAGAATGAGCTGGTTTGTCTTGTCTAAAGAGCACAGACTCGAAGGTGATGCTCCAGTTCACCACTAAATGTTTTGGCCACCAGACTGGTGTTTTTCCAGAGCCCTGGTTTCGACCAGAATTTCCATCCTGGAGCCCAGTCATGCTTTGCTGTGCTACAAACTCCACACAGAAAATAGACAGAGATTACTCATAACTCAGCCATTCCAGCTCTTGAAATATTGCATGTACCAAGGCATCACTTGCTCTTCCCATGTGCTTAATTAACCCTGCTTGACAAGTAACACGAGCACAGAAAACAGCCAAGTGAGATTGCACTGCAGGTTCAGATCTTGGGTCTCTGGGGAGATACACAGAAGAAAATTTTGATTAGAAGAGAAAAATGAAAATGTTGGCATGGACTTCTCCCTCTTTTTCTCAGCTTTACCACACAGACAATCTTAAGACTTTTGTCTTTAGAGCTGTTGCACAAAATATCTGTGCAGATTTGGTTTTCCTTCAACAATTCTGCCTACATCTCCCAGCCATAAAAGGCTTGTGATGTGCACCTCATCACCCTAAGATCTGATTAACCCTTCTGTGATGACTCCAGTTTGGAGATTTTCATGAACCCAAGAGAAGGAAAAGTAGATCCATAAATCATGAACCAAAAAACAATGTTAAAAAAAAAAAAAAAGGCCAAATCCTTTCCTGCCAAAGCACCTGCTGTTCTGCATAGACTGCTAATTTGGCTTCACAAACCTGTAAGTGTGTGTGGGAATGTTCACCCACTGCTTTTGCATGGATTTGTAGCATTTTCAATGCAACAACTTAGAGTTCCTGGAAGTGGCAGGAGCATTCTAAAGAAGTTTCACTTTGAGAACCAGAAGACAAGTTTTTTTCTTACTCCCAATGCTTCATCTTTCCAGTGCATGTGGAAAATAGAAAGTATTTCCTGACTTGTAAAGATCCTCAGTGTTCTATTATAAACCCCTTTAAATTTCAGAGTAACAAATGTGCTGTGGTTAAAAAGGCTTTGGAATATCCAGATGAAAGGCAATGCTGCACAACAGTGTTTGGAGCAAAAATCAGGGGTTAATTCTTTCTTTATCACCAAGATGCTAAGTGGAGAAGGTGGAGACTGTGCAGTGAACTCCCATAGTCACCTTACACTGTTTGGTAAGGATGTCAGTGCCTCCCTTTGGAATGCTCTGGCAGGTGGGGCTGAGGCCCTGGGTGTTGTACAGTGGAATTATTAGAATGCAGGAAAGGAGAAATAAGAAGCCTCTAGGATCCCAGGGCTAGAGAGGAACAGAGAGGAACGTGCAAACCCAGCCTACCACTGCTCCAATAACACCTCCCCAAGGCTCACCAAGCCAGCACACCCACAGAACTACCTTTCCCTTCCCTTCTCCCCACTTGGATAATCACCCCGGGTCTAAACCCGTGCTTTGCTCACAGCCCCAGGCTTTGGGGCCCCTGATCCCAATCCCTACAAAGACATCTTTCATGGAAGATCAACATGTAAGACACAGTCTTAATGTTTTCCTCCTCTCTTCTTAAATAGAAGTAACTCCAATGGGAAGAGCCACAGCCAGCAGTGTAGGTGGGCAGCCAGCAGGAGCAGCCACGTCCCTGAACAGGCAGCTTCACCTCACTGACCCTGAAGCTCTTTCTTAGATCTCTCCCTTACACAATTCTCCTGGAGAATGGGACTGTGAGAGTCACCCACTGGAGTGGAGAACCTCAGCAGCTGAAGTTCAGAGGCTCCAGGTTCTGGCAGGAAGCTTAATATTCTACTGGTTTGCATCATTTAATATCTACGTGCAAAACACATGTGGATCCATATTTATTCATCCTTTGAACGTGCACCAGGATTAATGCATTTAGGTGTGAAAGATATTCCAAATCATGAGCAGCAGGAAAAAAATCCAACCAAATATTACCTCTTTTTCCTACAGCGATGATAAATGGAAGAATCACTTTAAAGCTATTCTTCTGTTTTCTTTTGAAATAAGGTAATTGGGCTCATTAACATAAAGCCTGGGGCTAAATTATTTTCCTCTGCAAGTTAATTTCTTTTTTTTTTTTTTTTTTTTTTTTGAAATGAGAGTGTAATCATCTAAACCCAAAGTTTGCTTTGTAGGTTCCTTGATACACGTAGCAGGAAGAGAGCTGAGCAAGAACCTAAAAGGTTCCTCTGTTCTACCACTTCCTAGGAAAATATCACAGAACTTCATTGGATTCTAGAGAGAATTCTGAGCATTTGGCAATTCCTTCCTGTCTTGGTTTATAGCCACCCTAAGTTTGCTGCTCTTCTGCTCATAATGTAAGAGCCAGCTCTTGTCCTGCAGCCGAGCAGGGCTGGCCAGAGCAGTGAAGCATTCCTGGGAGGATGGGATCAGGAGGTTAGGGTTGTTAGGGTTATACTTGTTGTCACTGACTATATTTTCCTGATTTCCAGGTCAGTGACCATTCGTTTACATGCAGATCTTCAAACCAGACACCAGCCCTCACAACATTGGTTGGCCAACTGCTTTTTGTATTAGACCAGCACCAAAACCAAGCAAATAAATTAATCCAACTCACCAGTCTCTCTGACATAGGTGTCTTGTCTCCATCAGGCAAATGCTGTTCCAGAGCCAGCACGATGCAATTGGCTATGATTGTAGCTAAAATCATGTATTCAAATGGAGTGGGGACCAGAAGTTAAAGAAGACACCAGACAACACAAGGAGAACCTCACCCACATTCTATTGCTACCTAAACACATGTGTTGAGTGTTCTACTCTCATCTCTTTCTAGTCTCCTTCACAGTTCTTTCTAGGGTGTCTTAGGAAGAAAAGTAGGAAATTGAGTCTCTTCTCTACGAGAGTTACTGACTGAGACTCTGAGCTGCTGAAAGAATTTGGGAGCAAGAAAGCAAAAGGTCCAAAGGAAACCGAGCTATTAATAATTTTCTTTTTTAAATGAGATTGATAAGCTAAACTGCCCCAAAATACAGCTGAATGCCTTCTGATGAACCATTCCCCAGAAATTCCTGGCATTTTACCTGAGCACACAGCGTAAATACATGAGGAGCTAGAAAAGTTGGATTTACTGCATCTACGCAGGTCCAACCCACGACTCCCTGCTGCTGGCAATGCCCACTCCTGCCAACCGTGCAGAATTTCATCCCCACGGCTCCTATCGGGACATCCCCGGGAAGCAATCTCCCGGGACAGCAGCAAACCCGGCCCCAGATCCCCCCCTTCGCCTTGTGCCATCACCTCCAGCGCCGAGCCGAGCCCCTGCGCTCCCAGGGCGGAGCCGCCGCGCCGCGACCGACGGCGGGTCCCCGGCGCCAGCAACAGCCCCGCGGGGAGCATCGCGCTCGGCTCCGCTCCGCAGCACGGCCAGCTCCGCTCAGCACCGCGGACAGCACCGCGGAGGGGCCGCTCTCAGCACCGCGGACGGCTCCGCTCAGCGCAGAGCCCCGGAGGATGCTCCGCTCAGCACCGCGGACGGTTCCTCCGGGAGCCCCGCGGGTCGCGTCCGGCTCCCGCTCGCCCCCGGCCGCTGCTGGCTCCGCTGCCTGGGTGGGTCCCCTCCCCACACCGCCCCAGAAGGAGGCAGACGAGGCGCCCAAGAGGCGGCAGAGGGACAGGCTGCGCCTGGCCTGGCAGGGGAGGAGAAGCTCTGACTTTGGAGCTTGTTTATTCCGACTTGCATGCGGGGAAGGAGAAATTGCTGAGGAGATGCAGCAGTCCCTGCCCTTGCATAGTAGGGGCAGAGAGATCACTAAGGGTGTGGGTTCAGGAGGCAGGGAGGTGTCTGCACACTCCTGGTGTATTTTTTTTTCCCGTTAGCCCCTCAGAAGTGCAAAGTGGGGGAGGCTGAAGGGGAGCTGGCCTAGGTGGCAATGGAAAGTGTTGCTAGGAGGCTGAGAGGAGGCCTGGCTGCTGTTCCTGAGGATTAAGAGGTGTGTGATATCAAACGAAAACAACCCGTTCCCTTGAGCTCACCCGTGTGATGTGCACGTCCATTCCACACTCACTGGATCCACTCCCTGGCAAGCTCAGGCTGCTTCCCTCCTCTCCTGGCTTTACAACCGTGTGCAGCATCACAAGCAAAGCCCCCTTCCGAGGGAGAGCTCTGCAGCTCACTTGGCCTGGGAGCTGGTTGAGACAGAAAACGTCTGTCCCTTTCCCAGCACAGCAGATGAGCCTTCTCTCCCCTGACTGCTACTAAGTCCATTTTTCCCCCCCCCCTTTTTTTTTTTTCTTTCAGCTGAGGCTACACATCTCATCCAGGTGACAAGATTCATGTGGTTTCTAATGGCTTCAGGAGGCCATGTACTAAAAACCTGGCTGCAATGACTGGATTAAGGGGACTCACAAGGTACCTTGGCTGTCAGTGTCCCTACTATCAACGCAGCTTTCCTGCTGAGGTGTCACCATTTTTATCCCTCATTCCTTCTCCTCTTCAGAGCGAGAAAGAAGAGTTGAAAGGCTCGAAGCTGGAAAGCAGAACCAGGATTGATCAGCATGACTCTGGCAGAACCCTTGGCGTTGAGCTGCAACACTGGGAAATGTCAAGCTCTGCATCTGCATCTCCCACCCCTAACCCCAGAGGGAAACGCACATCCATCTGTCTGTCTGTCTGGCTGTCTGTCTCACACACACCCCCTGCCACGCTCGGGTCCCTCTCCCCTGCTCCCACAGCAGCAATTCCCGGTGCTCTCAAGCAGTACGTTATGTCGGGCAGGGATCCGTGTGTCACACACACACACACACACACACACACACACACACACACACACACACACACACGGCTCCCTTAGCACCAGCCACTCATCCTCAGCTGCCACCCCTCCCCTCTCCCCGCCGTGCCCACTCAGCCTCCCGGAAAGGATATGGCCACTCCGTTATTCTCTTGGCGTATTTCCGTATAACATTATCTTCACTGAAGATGAAGAGGGATCTGTTGACTGTGAAGCAGTTCTGTTTGACAGGGATGGGGTTGTAGAGAGCCATAGTCCTGGCCCTCTGAGCCATCGACTGTTTATACATCCTCTGGCCGGCTTGGGGGCCACCTTGGCGGCTGCTCCCTCTTCCAGCCCCGGCCGGCCCGCCGCCTCCATAGCGGGTGGGCAGATCATCCCCAAACCGAGCCATTCTCTCAGTGCACGGAGCCGGGAGCTACAATCCAAACTGGCAGCCGAGGCGAGAGGAAGACGCATCACAGCGCGCAGCACTTCTCCCGCTGGGGGCTTCGGTGGCGGGATCGGGATGGAGAGCAGCAAAACAGAGCGGGTTACTCAGCTTTAGCAGGACCACTAGAACAGAACAAACAAAATTCAGTCCCCTCAGTTCTGCTCTGCAAGTCGGGTG
>JAOEGS010020725.1:5584-44683 GCA_025447755.1 Corythornis vintsioides
AGTGTTTCTAAAAGCAAAGCGTGTTTACATCTTTTACTATTGGTCAAACAGCAGAGCTACAGAAATAACAATTATCAGTTTACCTCTAGGAAGAGAAGGTTCAAATAAGTATGTGTCCTTGATAAAATTAATACGTTCTATTAGGTAGAAAATAAAATGAAAAAGACCTTCTAGAATAATTTTTGGTGGTGGTGGTGGTGGTTTTTTTGTTTTTGTTTTTTGTTTTTAGCAGGCTGTAGCTTCTTTTTTTTGGGCCTGTCACTGTGTCACACCAGCAAAATATCATTACAAGCGGCACAATTATTGAGTATGAAGTGACTAGGAGTCACCTGATGTAACTGTCATGTACTTGGCAGGCTAATGTGTCCCCATTTGCTGATGCCTGAAGTGCCCGTGTACAGATTGTTGCTGTGAAGAAGCTGCTATGCATGAAGTTCTGTCCCTTCAACTGACTATTTCAAACCTTGTGCCCCATTTAGGTTGTTTGTAAAAAAATAATAGGAGATTTCTGACTTTATTGACTTAACATGAATATTCTCACTGTAAATGTATATTCTTCTAAAGATCATTGGGCAGTGGCAGAGCTTGTTTCTTCTGGGCAACTTCTACCCATCTGAGATTTTGGTTAAATTCTTTATACAGTGGAAGCTGGTCAAAGTCTTTTTTCTGACAACAAAAATCGGTCAGCTCTTTCCTTATCTACAGTCACACAGAAGCAAAAGAGTGTCTGCAGTGTGATATAGAGAGAACACATTGGAAATATGTAGAGAAATTTCCAACTTGGTCATCAACATGGATTATTCAAGAAGAGGAAGACAAAAAGTTAGAGAATATGAAGATATCAAAGGAAAACATAAATTAAATAGTGGTCAAAAAGATAAAAATTAAAAAAAAAAAGGGGGGGGGAAAAAAAGAGTAAATAATCTGTTCCAGAATAAATACAGATTCCACTGGGAAGAGGTCATTACATTTTTTGACAAACAGGTTATCCTGTTTCCATCATCAACATATTGAGCATTGCTGTGTCATGAACATCTTCCAATATCTGCAAAAACCCTACTCAACAAAACTTCAGGGTCCTCCTAGACTGCCAAGAAGAAACTTCCCCTGATGTCTACTGTCTCCCATATATTTATTAATCTCCTTCAGGAATTGTTAAGAAAAGTGAGATTGATAAAGTTAGAAGTAAATTGTAGTATACTCCAGCACAGTGAAGAAAGGTAGTTCTATTAAATATGAGTAGTAGATTCCTTTCTCAAAGACCCACCATTTTTGTTGAAGTTTGACTATGCAGGTATTAAAGGGGAATGGTATTGGAGAATAAATTTTCCATAATGGTCCTTCATCTTTCAATTTATATAGCCCTGAAGAAGTTCCCCGCCTGGAGTCCAGAGGTCCTTGAAGCCAGCTGGTCAAGTACACACAGTTAATCACTAGCACTGACAGGCTCTAGTTGTAGAGCTTGAATGCCACTCACAAAATTTGTGTGTTTTCTGGTCACTGTCTTGTTTCCAAGCTTCATAGCAATAATAATTTTTCTCTTAATTTAGCTTTCGCTACCTAGTGGCACTTCTACACTTGCCATTAATTCATTTTCTTTAGCTTTTCTCTTGCTCTTATCCACTCATCTACTGTGTGTAACTAATTTTAATTACTGTGGCATTCCCGGCTGGGAAGCTAACCAGAGGCTTGATATTGCTTTGGACTGGTGCCCAAAAGGGCTGTGCTCTCATTGGCCATGTGTTGTGTATTTTCAAATAAGACAACAGCAATCAATGACATTGTGAAGCAAACCCATCTGAGGAATGCAAAAATCTGGTGGGGAAGAGTGTCCCACGCTTTTCTCACACAGGGTGCAAGCAGGATGCAACAGGGTGCAAGCAGGATGCAGAAGCTTTGTATATGCTGTGTTTCATGAAGGTAGCTCAGATGAAGCAGGCCAAATTCAGTGTGGTTCATGACCTGGCTCTGCTCACCATACCTTCACATGTCTGTGATGTTACACAGTCCAATTTTTCATTACTCAACCCTTAGCTGCCCTGTACCATGGGATGCTAGATCCTTAAAAGAAGGCACTACTCTGGATGTCATCTATATCTCCAAGCAGCTGTGTGACTGTTGTTGCAAAGGAGAAAAATTAGTTCACACAGTACTTGTGTGAACTTGCTTGTTTGCATGTGATTGGCTTGGCTGGGCATGTTGTCCATACTGCCAGCTGGGGAAATGGGAAGTAAATTAGAAGTTCACCTCAAAGGAAAAAGACCTCTGAGTAGCATCTGAACCTAAAAATATTATTTTTATTTGTCTTAGCATATTTCTCAGGCATTCCAATAGATACTTCACATAATGAGCAGGAAATGGCTCTGAAGCATAATGTCCTCAGAGAAAACTGGGAAAGAAATCTGAACTTCATCTACTTACAAGAAGGCTTTCAAGTAATGAGAACTAAAACACACACATAGAGAAAACCAGAATGTACAAGAGTGATTTCACTACAGTAAAATGGAGAGGACTTCTAGGCATGTAAATCTTAAAGGTTTGGAATAGCTGGGAAAATGGCAGATCAGGTGAAATGTCATCAGTGTGTCATTAGTGTGTCATCATCAGCAATATGCTTGCTTGTCATTGCCTTTGCTAGTCTATTATAATAAAATATAACTCATGGCCTTTGTAAGCCTGAATTAAATGTGATATATTTCTAAATCAAATTCTTTCAAACATTTATCTGCCAATTAACTACAGGCATCGGCACTGGCTGATTACTTCTATGACTGTCTCAGCTTCTCATGAAAGAGTGACAATTTTCCTTCAAAAGGTTTAAATGTGTATTTTTAATGTTCAAGTTACCAATGTTACTACATATTTTCATCTCTGTAAGTCAAAGCTTTCAATAGCCAGATCAGGAAAGGAATTGTGTTAAAAAACTAAAGCCAAATAATAATGTTAAAAATAATGGTAATAATGTTAAAAAACTAAAGCCAAAATGCTCAATGTCTCCTTCTCTTAATCAACTAGCCTGCTCAATAACCTGGGAGGTATTAAAGTCATAAGCACCAGCACTTACTCCAGGAGAATTTTCTCTATGTTTTCTGTTCTGCTTCTGATCATAGCCAGATACATCTTGGTGCAGTGCAGATGGACATCTTTCATGTCTGGTCCATGAATTATTCTTCATTCACCTTATCTTCAGAACATGTTTTATTAGACTCTGTTAGATCTAATCTAATGAATCTGATGATGAAAAATATCTGCTTGAAGTGGTCCTCCAAGTGGTTTCTGGAATCATTTGCCATGTGGGAAACTTGCGCTCATTTTTGTCTAAGAAGATGTGAACCTTAAGACACTTTCATAACCATTTCATTGTCAGATATTTTTACATGAAATACTAATCATAAAAATATTCTCCATCCTTTGTGTCAGCTTCTGATGTCCTTGGGCACTTAGTGTCCTAACCACTAAGTCACACATACATGAAGTCACACTCTCTGGCTCCAAGAATACATAACTAATCTACACAATCAGAATCAAAACGTTATGCTGCACTCTGTCATGGCTTGATTAATAAGTATTTCCTTAGGACATGACATGGACTTAAATTATGAATGCATGGGTTAAAAAAAAAAAAAAAAAAAAAGAGAAGGCTTGTGGCCTATTGTTTCCTATGGTGTTTTGAAAGAAGAAAGACATTGCAGTATCTAAGGGCTTCTGTTTCTACAAAAAGGTTCAGAAGAGTGCATTTTGAAGGGAAATGGCATCTTCCATCAACAATGTTCTGGACTTGATGACTCCAGTCTAAAACACTATACCCATCTTTTGGCATTTCCCTAGGGGAATCTTAAAAAGAGCTTTTGCAATTGAACCATGATACCCTTCAAAACTAGCCCAGGCAGAAAAGAGTACTAGACAAAAATTCTCCATGCAAGTTCATAAAGCAATGCATACTATCACCACATAAAAGTTCTAGCTGCATTAAAAATCACTCCATGGAGTGTGATAACATCACTGAAACAGAGTGCATTGAGGCATCAAAAGCTGTGCTCTGAAGTGTATATAAATTCCCTTTATAAATAGCCGACAGCTCTTCATCCTTTAAAAAAAACCAAAACAACAAATTTTGGCAGAAAAATAAATATATGGTTCAGACAAGATAAATCAAAGATCTTCATTTAGGATGTGCCTTAAAATGGCCACTATGTCGGGAAGCTTTACATACAAAGGAGCTGGCAAAATTTTTCAGAAAAAAATAAAATAAAAAAAAAAAAATCACAATGTAATTTATTCACACTCAGTCCTCCACTTTATGAAATGAGATGATCAAGAAAATGCATCAAGTTGTCATGGAATAAACTTGAGTTTAGATGTGCCAGATTGTTCAACTACAGAAATCCTTCCTTCTGGTCCTCAGTATAGAACTAGTCTTATTTATAGAGTAAATTCTCAAGACTGATAATTTGTGTTGGAAATGTTAAGATGGAAATGATAAGTCCTAATTTAAAAAAAAATGAATAACAATAGAAAAAAAAAGTTTTAGGGAAAACTAGGCATGACTTTTTTGTTTGGTTCAGAAGGTATAAATTGTAGTTAGTTCTTGAGAAGAAACAGTGATCTTAGAATAAACGAAGGTTATCTTCATCACTTGCATTTAATACTGAAACCATTAAAGGATATAGTTCATGCATTATTCTAGAGAACTGCTGAGTACAATAAAACCTAATTTTGTCTCTGAAGGAAGGGTAAGAAAAAAATTTAGGCATTACTATCTGGTCTAATCAATATTTTTTATAGGTATGTTGTTTTATTAATGATTGGAAAGAGGAAATGGGGCTACAGGTGATGAGTAAGCACTGCAAGTAACCTAACTGACAAATACTGTGAGAATACAGTAAAAACCCAAAGAGGTTTTATCACTTGAATATCAATTGAATAAATACAATTATTCACAACTGTTATGAATCAAATGTTTCTGATAGTTTTTTTATCATAGAATCACAAAATGATTTGACTGGAAGAGACCTTTAAGATCATCAAGTCCAGCCATAATATCATATCACAATCATATCACAGAACAATTATTGAAATAAAGAAGAGGGAATCAATTTGAAAGTCTGTCTTGTTCTATTTTCATTCTGAATAACCAGACACTGTAGTTTGTGGGAGCTCATAGCTGCATTGATATTTTTGCTTTATTTCTCATCCTGCTCATTTTAGATTCAAAATGCTCTATTCCATGCCTATTGGTTAAGTGTATTTAAGAGGACCCCAAGATTCAAATGGAATTTTTTGTTGTTCACATTCTCATTTTTTCTTGCTTTTTACATTAGCATCTTGGGCTTTCAGCCCAGGAATTTGAAGTTGCCTGCGTGGGAGGATCCCATCTAAGATTTCTCAGTCAGGTGGCTAAGGGCATCTGTTGGTTTTGGTCTGGATGTGCTGTTCCTCCTGAAAATCCAAAATAAGTGCATATATTCATCTTGAGTGCTCTTTTGCACTAGATAATTAAATGGTTCCATTCTAATGTTACTGGGTTTTCAGAGTATATAAATCCTTATTGTAAAGTCTAGAATAGAAGGAAAGTAAAAAACATTGAAGTAATGCTATAAAATACAACAAGATGTTTCAAAAAGCCTACAGAAAAGTGATAATTTTACCATATTTATGCATTAATTTCTGAAGTGCTTGGGTTTTTTTATCCAAGTTAAATTCTGTGAGTCATATTAAATTCTATGTATTTTGTATACTCATATCTCCTTATGCTTGTGGGTCTCATTTTTTCCATTGCAAATACCTATTTTACATAGCCTGAACTCTCTCAGATGCAAAAGTGTCACTCCTATTGTGTATTGGTATAACTGAAAGAACATTAGGATTTGTTGTGTAAATGTGAGAACATGCCATCTGTTTGGCAATGAGAAGCTGAAAACTGAGGGAAAACATTAGAGGTGTTAGTGTACCTACCAGCTGGAAACTGAGGGAAAACATAAGAAGAAATAAAATATCTGCCAGTTGGAGAACAGAAAGATACAGATGGTTGCAAAATGCCTGCTTTAAGGGTGCAAGTTGAAGAAAGACATGCTGCGAAAAAGTTTCTTAAGACAGCCTTGGACTAAAAAAATAAGTTGATGAGAAGAAATTGCTGGGGAAGGTGATCTTGAAATGTGTTTTTTTTTATTGTGGTGTAGATACCACCATTCTGACACATAGACATTATATCTCTATGATGTTCATATTCCCAGACAAAAGCTAGTAGAAAATAATATTAAGGAAAGGAAGAAAATAACTTCAGTATGAAATATTACAGGGGCATTGTCAACTCCACAGTGACCTCTGTGTGGTTCAGTAATTAATATCTTCAGAAACAGAGACAAGCACTTTGCTGTTCCTGTTTATTTGATGATCTTGATTAATTAAAGTAGAAGTTTCCTTTAAAAACTTGAGACTGACTTTAATTATATTACCAAGCTTGGCACTTTGTTCTTCAGTAGCTTTACACAGTGCATGCAGTCAGTTTTGCTGATTGAAGAGGTTTAAAAACTAAGGCAGGCTATGTGGACATTTAGTAGCTGACTACAGCAAAATTGGTTAATGACTAGTATCATCTAAATGAGGCAGCAAGCTGAAAGACTCATAATCTCTCCCCATGCACAAATTTTAATTAAATAATTCTAACGTCTTTGTTGTAATTATTTATCAGTAACTATGCTCCTGAGTATTGTCTCTTTTGCTTTCATCTGTTCTGTCAGCTCAGCTGTACAATGAAAAAAATCAGTTTCAAAGATCTGGTATGATTAATTCTTATTACCGAGGACCCTATTCTGCTGCCATTATTCAACCTGATTAGTACTTTACTGCACAATTAGTCACACTGAATTCTGCAATTCTACTTTTGCATTAAGGTGCTTCTCAAAATGGTAGCAAAACAGGATCCCAGCTAACAACAGATTTGGGATTGATGGTCTAAAAGAAGATAGAATTCACATCTTCACCTTCTTGGTGAGAAGCCAATAAAAAAACCAGATAGTTCCAAGAAGACTTTGGGTGCCTCTGAGCTAATTCAAATGTTTGTCCATCCTTGCACTTCGGGACATGGAAAAACAGCGCAGCCACCACAGTATTTAACATCCTGCTGGAGAGTGGGTCCCATATGCTTTCCTTCTAGCAGCTGAGCTTGACCCCCTCTTCTGCTTAAAATTACTAAACTTTGCTTTAAACAGCAGCCTGGTTGATGGAGTGGTGGTTGAAGCTGTGGAAGACCTCATACTCTCCTCACCCTTAGGGGGAGCATAAAGCATTTTTCATGTTATGGAAGGCTGGTTTGAATTATGAGAACAGTTCTCAAAGTGGGCTACTGTTCCCACAGTGGAAAATGTCTACAGTCACAAAGGTATGAGCTCAGGTCAAGTACCTGTGCAAGTCTTTGTAACTGGTGTAGTCTCAGTCATCTCAGTAGTAGTGTAGTCTTTAGTGTCATCTCAGTAACTATCAGAAGATTACAGTTTTTAAATAAAACTTAAATCATTGAGCTGCTTTCTTTTAACAGGTAAACTGCCTTCACATGCAAGAGTGCTTGAATATCCCAGGCACAGAGATCTCTTTCATTGTAACATAATAGAGATCAAATAACCCGAATAAGATTAAAATTAGAATAATTGATCGAGTATCTCCAACTTTATTCTTAAAACTGCCAACAGCCTTGAAACACAGTTAAAACATCAGCATAAGAAAGTTATGATATCTTATAAAAAAAGCAACCCACATCAAGAGCTGCAGGTCAAAATGGTATGGTATGATAATCAACTGTGCTTCTAACAGCTTTCAGTTAAAGAATTTGGCTATCGTCAGTACAGCCCTGCAGTTGGGCAGCATCAGTAACTGCACTGTCTCAGCCAAGTTGCTTTGCTTGTCTTGTATGGCATTTTGTTACTAGGATGAAAACATGAAAGAAGCAAAGAAAATCTAGGCACTACTTGAACAGCAATGAGATTTTTTTTCATCAAAATACACTGCTTTATTATGTATGTATGTATGTATGTATGATACTTGCAGAAGTCCTCTCTTGCAGATGGATGCAGAGAGGATGAAAATTCTAGGCTGGGGAAGGGAAAGATCAGAACTGCCTCTTGAATTCCATACCCAACTGAGAAGTACCCATTCCGAGGCAAAACCCCAGTCAGCACAGAGTCATACTTTTCCTTATCTGCCTGTAAATACTTAGATGGCTAGTATAAAGCAGTAGAACACCTAAAAGCCAAACAGAGGAATCAGTATTACAAACAACAGTTTACTAAACTTAAAGGAATAAAGCAGTGCGATTAATATAATGTCAAATAGATACACAGATAATAATGCAAAACTATGAAAGACCAATAGCTAGAAGAGATCAAATTCACATATATGACAGGTGCTACATTTTCTTCAAGATTGAGGTTTTTTTTCTGGAAAGCAAATATTGAAATATGACAATTCAGTTTAGTTTCTGTACATTTAATTCTTTAGGATAAATCAGAAGTGCACAAATCTAGATTCCTGAGAGAAGCAATTTTGAATATTAAAAATACATAGAGGAAGACTGTATATTAAAAAAAAAAAAAAAAAAAAAAAAGGAACATATTTATATGCAACAATTTTTAAATAAGAAAAACCCTTGCAGAATATGTAGGGATTAAATTTTACTGAATGGATAGAGTAGGTATTAGTACCAACATTTCTTCTGTTATGTGTGTTATTTGTCTTTGTTTAGAGACATGACAAGCAGTTACTTTTAGAAATATGAGTAAAGGTGAATGTCTCAGCATCATTCTACTTTCTAAAATGGGAAGTATTGAAATATCTGAAAATATATAATTATAGCACTCAGTTAAGAGATATAAACTATTATGAAAATGTATTCAATGGTGTGCAATTGTCACAACGTAGAAATGGCTCAGGAAAGGAGATTTCTCAGAAATGCTGGGTAAGATACAGTTTCATGGAGAAAAAAAAAAATCTTTATTCAATGTACTCTGTGATAAGTGTAATGAAAGATGTTTTTCACTTCTCTTATGCAATCTCTATTAACAATGAAGTTTCTCTCTAAAAGTCTATTAGAAAGGAATACATGACTGGGTCTGCAGTTACCACTCAGACCATCTCTATTATTAAAGGATTTAAAAGTTACAATGGAATATACAATGACCAAATGCATTATCTTGAATTATAATAGACAAACTCAAAAGAAAACAGTTGATTCCAAAGATGTACTGAAAAATTAATCAAGAAAGGGAAGACAGGAAGGTTAATCAAAGTCATGCCTTGTGCTCTTAGACAAAGTCAACTCTTGCATAACACTCTGCAGGTGGTACCTGGATCCAGGTGGGATCTAGCACATGTTTCTTTATGTTGATACACTTTGCTGGATGACGTGGACAGAAAGGATCCCTTTCCTCCAAGAGGTGTTTGTGTTTGCAGTTCCTCAAAAAAAGTAGTGACCTGAATAATAGATGTCATGGTGGGCAATGTCCCTTAGTATGTGCAGAGTTGCCTAACACTCCTCTTAAGAAAGTTATGCAAAAGAAAAGAGAGATATTAATCTTGTTTTAAGCAGACTTCTCTTGAGGATAAAAATATATAGATATAGATAGAATTATAAGTTTCAGGTTTTTTGTTTTTTGGTTTTTTTTAAAGGCTAGTAGTCAAAATGTATTAAAAACAACAGTAAAAAAAATCTTTAACTGTACCAGGAAGAATACACTAAATAAGTGTTTAGGTCAACTGGACCACTAAAGTTATAATTAAAAACCATTAAGAGATTGTGGAGAAATTACATTAATTCTTTGTAATCAGTCTTCATTAATGAGGATGAGACATACATTTCTAACTCAAGGTTAATTTTTACAGATGAGGCATTGTCAGAGAGAGTGGCCTCTGAAGATGAGGCGTTAGAGCAACTAGATAAAGTTAATGGTAGAAAATCCCTGGGGCTGGATAGTATTCAATTGAGAGTTTTAAAAGAAAAAAAAAAATCAACAAAAAGAAGCTGAACTACTAACTAAAAAATGTAATATACCTCTAACAGCATGAGCTATTCCTGAGGATTGATTTTTATCTAAAGAAAGAAAGAACAAAGCATGACCTTGGGAATTATGGAAAAGGGAACAGTGCTTTAGTACTACTGAAATTGTCCAAAACCATTTCCATAACCAGCCATTAAAGGATCTTTTAAAATCTACCTAGGTATTATTGCTATAAATATATTATAAATTAAAAAAAATGATCTTCACAGCTTCTCTGGGTTTAATTTTCCCAGTCTCACAGATATCCAGAAAGGAAGGCACAGAGGTTTAGTTAGGAATACAAGTAGGTATAATTTATCTTGACTTCCTAAAAGCTTCTGACAATGTCCCTTGCTAAAGATTGTTGCTAGATACTAATAACAGCAAACTGAGAGCAAAAAATTCTGTCACGTATCAAAAACTGGTTGGTGGATGGGGTATGATTTGTAGGTACTCATCAAACAGCCTGCCTAAGCAACTCAGTAGTTAACATACTGTAAATTCACAAATGGTCTTCAGGAAGGATAGTCAATTTTTCCAGGCAAAAAAAAATTATTTTGCAGATGCTAGGAGAGTTATATCACCTAAAGAACAAACAAACCAGCAATTCCTGCAGCAATCTTTGGAAGAACCTAAGACTTCTCAGGTGGACCTGAAGCTGTAGGGCATGTGTGTGCCTGGAGAACATGAGATGAATATTCACTCCTGAGGGCAGCACAGCTGCCACAGAACTGAGGGCTCAGCTTTGAAAAATTAACTGCAACCCACAGGAACAAAACCACTGAAGGAAGTCATAGGCTGCCTTTTGGTGTGTAGAAATAGGTTTGTCCCAAAAAAGAAGGCAAAAAGAAGACCTATCAAGGAAGATCTTCAAACCAAACATCCAGGATGTTCTTGTGTTTTACCTCACTATTGCAGTTAGCTACAGCTCTTTGACTCTGGCCTTTCTTTCATGAAATAAAGATTTTGGGAGGATATTTCCTTTCTTTAATGATATCAAGTTGTTGGAGAAAGTTGAAGAAAGAAAGATTGAGAATATCACGATGAATAATGCAGATAGGCTTGTTCCATGACACATTAAATCATTAGGGATAATATTCAAAGCTATACACAATCAGTTCCTAGATGAAAAATGTTTCACAAATAATTTTTCATCCCAACCCATTTCATAACCTGTGATGAACTGTGAAAGAAGTAGCTTAATGTTGAAAAGTATTTTGCAGATCCAATGCTTTTGGTGTTTTTCTTCATTGGCAGAACTGCAACTTTCTGTAGGTGCTAACTTGATTACTGTAATCATGGTTAAGGTCTGGAATAGTGTTTACCAAAACAGTAGCTATAGTTCTCTCTTATCATCCACTGGAGTGAGGGTAGAGGAGTAAAGCTTTGGACATCATAACAGTCCTAATGCTGTATTAAAGTGAACCTTTACAGCTTTTGCTAACTTTTTAAAAGAAGTGTGGCTTTCTTGCATTTATGGACTATTCTTCTTGTTGCTGAGCTAGCAAAGTGTAGATAACAATGCTTTAAAGTTTTATGTAAGTTATATAACTAATGAGATGTTGCAACTTTCCAGGAGGGGTCACAATAGTAAATTAAATCAGTTCTTAATGTAACCACATCATATTAGGGGTTTTAGCAATTTATCTATGTTTGTTAAAGGTATGATTTCTTCATAATTGTAACCAAATAGTCCAAATAACTTTATAGGGCATTGTAGACCAGACCAGAGTGAATTTTCATTTACATGTTAATGTAGTCTGCTCCAAGTTAATTGATGAACATGCATAAAAATTTGTTTGCTCTGTGGACAGATGCAATGGAAAAACATGTTTAAAACCATATACTAGGGTATGAATGTTGATGTGAATAGGAAAGTAAATTATTATGGGAAAGTAATTTTTATCACATACATATTTCAAATTCCATGGAAGGAGAAACATATATATAGTTTCATACATTCCTTAATTTCAAATAAGAGACAGCAGTGATTAAGAAGCTAGTAAACTTTGTTTCCATGTTGTTTATTGCATTATTTCTATATTTCTGTTCTAAACTTCTGAACCAGCTCTCAAGGTGGACAACTTCAGGGGTTACACAGTATATCCTTGAAGTTTCTATGAATATGTCATCTGATTTATGTCTTTCCTCTTCCCTTGCATTTTCTCCATGTATTCTTTTGAAACCATGTGAGAACAGAACCTTTCCTCTAAGGGACCATAAGCAAGCAAGGTAGGGTATAGATTTGCTAGAGCTTGAGGTGCAAGGGTGCACCCTGGCCACAGACCACATATCTATGTGTGCCTTGAGCAGCAAAGGGAGATGAGAGACTGCAGGCTGGGGCTGCAGGAATTTGAAGCAGATTGGAAAATGTGGGTATTCACACACTTGTGCACATGGAGCTAGATGACAGAGTTGTACGAATTATTTAATTGAAGAAAAGGGATCCAGACCAAAAAAACACATTTGCTAAAGGTGTTTAGGCTACTATATTTTGGAACAATTGCTTTCAGAGAGTCTACCTGGGACTCTTGACATCTCATTACTCCATTCACTTGTCTAAACATAATATCTAGTGCCATCTCAGCGATTGTTTGATTCCAGCTTCCATTTAAAGAGGGCACAGATGTCTTTCATATATCCGATATTATATCTGTTATGCCCTTGTAGGTACCTGAGATAGTCTGGAGCTTATAAAATGGCAGTAGATACCTATGTTTAAAAAAATAAGATTAACTTTAGCAATGGGATTCAGTTTGAGATTAAGACACCTGGATGTACAGGTGTCTTTATGACACCTATGTGTAGCATGTTGACATGACACATGACCTGAGTACTTAAATGACAGTAATAGATGATGGGTTTCAAACTATTTGCCAAAACACAGTGCAGTTGAAATAAATCTTTTGGATTATCTGAGACATCCACATGGGTCTGGAAGATGTAACACAGCTATGAGACCTTTAGGGTTGGTGGAAACTAGAGGCCAGGTGGACTCTATGCATTTGAAATGCCAACACCCAGCATTGTTTGGTCAACTGAATAGTGACTGTTATTCAGTATTCAACAAATGCTGAAATAATGCAGTTTTCTGAAAACATTATTTAATCATTTTCACAGAAACTAGCAAATGACGTATTATATCATTTTATGTTTGATGTTCACTCACTTTTTATGAATATAGTGTTGCTGCTCACAGTATTGCCAAAGAGATATTCAGAAAGAAACTTAGACATATTTTGCATGGCTACAGAAATTGAGGCAGAAGTGCAATGCCATAGGTGCTTGGGGCAAACTTCAGGCTCACTGATACCATGAACACCCAGACAACCAGAAAGCAATCAAAAGATGATTATGTTCCTTGTTCTTTATACTATCTGCAAGGGCAACAAACGAGTGCAACCAAGAAAAGATGATGCAAACCACATGTCACATTAGAATCACCATGGACAGAAGAAATCCAGAGGGAAAATTTTTGTGTCACTATTGGGCCACTAAAGCATCAGGCTATGTCCCTGTTGTCCCTGGTCCCAGCCATATGCTTCTGCTACTTCCTGGCACTATCTCTGAGCCTTATCTGATCCTTTGGAAACCAGATTTAAGGGTCTAAATCAGCAGAAAACTAACTTTTGCAAAGACATGAATAGTGGTAACCAAATATTTTTTCTGACCATTTAGTGAGTTGAACAAGTTCATTCTGGAGGTGGGCAAGTGCCAAAGCCAGAACGGAGAAGACTGGGTGAAAGGTAAATATGAGAGATTCTTTTTGTGGCAGTTTGTGTTTGGATTGACTAAAGTGTAATAGATAATTCTATTCTCAGTTGGATGGATCTGTTAATTTTAAAACAACTATGGACCATTTCAATATCAACATGCTTAAAGTACAGTTAAAGTTGTGTTTTATAATGGAAATATACTTTAAATAATGAAAAAAGAAAAAAAAAGAATTAGATTTGCTCTTACATATTTCTAATGTATGGTGCTTCATGAAAACTGCATGAAAACATGAAAAATCCTGAGTCACAGGAGTGCCACAGCATGTGACAGAGAGACATGATGGGGAGTCTCACAGTATGCCACCAAGCCCAAACTCTTCAGTATATCCTTTGTAATGGAGATCCCTCCGCTAGCAAGCCTTAGAGGTACATGAAGTGCAACTGTCACAAGCTTGCTTTTACTCTGAACAGCTGAAAAGACAACAGAAAACTGTACACATGTAAGGTCTTCACATGTGTGACAAAGCTGTGTGCATGCAGGGAGGATGTCCAATTTATCATACTGCTTCTTCACACTAGTGTGTAGTTGAGATTAATTTTTATTTTATTTTGCCTTTACCAGCAAGTTTTTACCTTATAAATTGCTATGGATTCTCTTTTGAATGTTTATTTCATTAGCACAAAGAGCTAAGAAGACTAAGGCAACAGTCTTGGAGCTGCTAATCTAGCCCTGTCAGATATGACATTCTACAAACAGGGTGTCTAGTTTCTTTGAACAGGAGCTGGATTTGTTGGATACCAGACGTTCAGCAGCTTTATGCAAGCTCCTAACAGCTGAAAGAAATTGGAAACAGTAAGTAACCTTTTATTTAGGACAGACAAAGATTAAAGTGGCAGAAAGGAAGCAAAACAACAGGATCAAAGCTCATATTTTATTTAAGACTTTGTTTTTTTTAGGCCTGTAATACAAGTATATTGACTTTGGTGTTGCTGTCCCCAGAAATACTATGGTTACACTGGGATATTTTGGGTATCCCCATTAACTTGGCAAACTTAGGCACACTGCTGTCTGTGAAGAAAGTCTACAGGGAACTCAGGTCCTAAACTTAGGTCCTCTGCATCACACCTCAGTTAGATGACTCAGTCTTAAGCAGATGGTATTAAAACCCTCTTTGTATCTAAGCCAGTCAATGGACCGTTTGGAAATATGTATATTAAGAGACTATCCAAAAGTGAAATGGAGAGCTAGGGGTCATTGAAAACCATGCTGCCTCCAGTATTTGCATCTAAACAACAGACCCTTTGATGACATAGGGTTAGAAGAAATACCCTTTTTTTCACTGGACCAGGTAAAATTGATAGAAAGAAATTAGCAGTAAAGAGTTTCAAGATCAGTGTTTAGTCTCCTGGGGATAACAAAGTAGACTCTGAAAGATGCACAATAGCATTTCAGCAATTGTGTACCATGCTTTGTTAGGTTACTTAAGACATTAGAAGTAATGTATTGTTTTGTTGTATCCATGTACACCATTAAAGCTATTCCAGTGTGGCATAAAGTTAGCAAGTTGAGCCATAATATGCCAGCTGGAGAATATTAGGGAAAAATGTTCCTTCAGTTTCTGCTTAATGTTCTGATGCAAATAAAGAAGCTGCTCATACTGTGGCTATGTTTACTTATACTACTTTATAACTACCCTTCTCTGACTTATACTGGCTACTGCAATATTTCTTGCCTTTTCCCATTCTTGAATTTCTCACAAACTTTTCAGGAAGGAGTGCTTTATTTCCACCATGTGTCTTTTGCAGGAAAAAAATGTAATTAACTGTAGCAAGATGTTACTGTAGTTGTTGTGTTTTGTTTTGGTTTTTTTTTATAATGAAACTATGTTAGAAGAAAATGTTATATAAACACATAAACCACATTTGGCTATGGTCTACATAAAAGTTTTATGGAGATCAAACCCTACAGGGTTCTTTTAGAGATAATTATTCCAATATGCAAATTTAAATTGTGCATTATTCATTTTTTTTTTTTGTCAAATAATTTTCATTTGCTTTGCTGCTCTTATAATAAAAATCTGCCAACAGGGTTTCCTCTTAACTCATCTAAGGAAGCCTGTGAAGAACATTCCATATTTAACTCTCTTTTAGATCACTGTGGCTTGAGAATACTTTTAATCTCTTTTCCATTTATAACTGTACTGCTTGACCTTTTTGCAGCAAGGTGTCTTGTATATAAAATGTCAAAGAGAGGATTATAGACATGGGACAAAGATATAGTTTAATTAAAAAAAGTCCTGTGAGACTGAAAAAGGTTACTGGCCCAGATCACAAATATTTAATGCCAGATTACTATTTATGATGTTAAAATAACAAAAAAGGGTTTATGGGTAACTTGTAATTGACCAACCTTTACAGGTGCATATGATAATATTAAGCTTCAAGTAATAACTTTCATATTAGCTTGGAAATTAGTTTTAAAAATTTAAGAAGTATGTCCTTAATGTTTTCTGTGTGTTACAGAACTATCTTTACAAAATTAAATAGGTTAATGTTTTAAAGTCTGTTTCTATTTCAAAATGATGTTGTAGGAGATCATAAATAAAGAGTGAGGTTTTGCAGTTTGTGTGTTCGTTAGTTTCTGTCTCTGACTGTTAGGCATGGATAGAAGCATGATTTTAATACTGAATGAATGATTGAGATGGACCAATCTAGATGTGATGCTGATTTTTCCCCCCAGAAACAATGAATACATTCCAAAACAATGAATACATTCAAAAGCCCTACCAGTCTTCACTTCTGTTCACATTGTGGGATGATGTGATGGGCCACAGTTTTTTGCAATTCAAAGACAAAGTGAGGGTCATGCACAAGTATTCCCTGAAAGAACCCAATTTATCAGTTTATATGTGAGTCAAAATGAGTTTATGCTGAGTCACTGAATGGGTTTTGGCTCAATACTGGGTGCTAACAAAACAGTAATTCAGCAATGGAGAAAGAAGGAGATCTGGAGACAAATTTTAAGAGAAGTAGATCTTTCTTGCTTTCACCTAAATACTCATGGAGACATCAGAGAAAAACTGGAACACCATTTACTCAACTAAGGTGTAGAAAATTAGTTGGATAGTGTTAGTTGGTATCTGTGATCATTTGACTTATATTTGTTAATATAACACCACCTTTGTGACTTTTGGTTATAGTCATTACATAAAAGTTTATAAAGAAACAAAGAGAGATAAAGTATAATATAGACTTTTGTTTAGTCTAAATATATTTAGAAGAAAGTGAGGAAAAAGGTAAGATTAAAACCTTTTCTGCACAGAAATGGGAATCAGACTACTATAAATATACACATATCCTCTGAATATGAGTAGAGGTACTTAGAATTTTATTAGAGAAAAATACTACCAGAATTACCATGAGAAGCCCTATGTCACTATGGGGCACTCTGGAATTACCAGGTACTGAATGGAGAAAAAGTCCTGCTCATAGCTTCAGCACTTAGTTATGACATAATAAGCCAGCCAGCACATTTCAATAAAAAATTCAATAAAGTGTAGAAAGTGAGGGTAAAGACAAGACTGGCATTGAGGATGGAGATTTGGAGAGCAGATTGCCCAAAACATGATAGAAGCATTTACTCAAAAAGTTAACACTCTTTTAATGAAGGCTTACAATAAT
This sequence comes from Corythornis vintsioides, assembly GCA_025447755.1. Taxonomy (NCBI): domain Eukaryota; kingdom Metazoa; phylum Chordata; class Aves; order Coraciiformes; family Alcedinidae; genus Corythornis; species Corythornis vintsioides. The sequence continues at coordinate 23,010 of JAOEGS010020725.1, forward strand.
TTATATCTTGCAGTTCTGAAGATCTGATAAATGAAACAGAAGACATTCTACATTACTGTCTGGTTGGAAAGCAACATGAACAGTATTTCAGAAAAAAAATAAAACCAATAAATTGAATACCTGAAGAAATTGTAGCCTGATCTTAAGTTTACACAAGACTAATAGAATAAATAGATAGATCTTAATAATTAAATACATGTAATTAAACAGAATAAATAAGATGATGCATTATGGATTTTCCAGGATCATCACAGGAGAAAGGATTGTTATCTTTGATCAGATAATAGATTTTATAAAAAAAGTAAATGTAACGTAACTAATCTAAGAATAGATCCTAAAGTAAATTCTATGTCATGTAGAAGTTGTTAGATAAGATATAGAAAGTGGGCATTATCACCAAAGTCATAAAGAGACAGGGAATTGGCTGGGATGTTCCTGGGTCATTGTTAACATGAAAGGTGAGTTTGGAAAATGCTGCCTTTGAGTTCCTTCAGGTTACACGGAAGAACTTGTGATTGATCTTCAATATAGAAAACCTGACTAATGTAAATAAAGAAATTAAATAACCCAATGTTTTAAAAGTAAATAATATGAGATATGTTATTTGTCTGAGGGTCAGTGGCCAAAATCCTCCCTTCATCCCACCCAGGACAGACTGCAGGCTGCACTTCTGCCTCTCAGGGCTCCCAGGCCATTTGGTATCCTGGAGTGGACACCTTCAGCATCTACCAGTGTCCTAGGTGACCGTGTAAAATAGCTATTAATTAGCACATAGACCTCAGCTGAGTTCTCAGACACTGTATTAACAAGTTACTGTAATTTCTTATGGGTCAATGAATATTGATTAAACCCAGCATTTGCTGCTGAGCAGTTTACACAAGTCCTACCCTGCTTGATGGCAGTGGGTTATTCCATTTTTACTGGCTTAACTCTCCCATGTGTCACATGAACCCGGAGCCCAATGAATCACTGCAGTTGGCTGGGCATTACAACACTTGGTGCTGTGGCCCTTTTGAGGACCTAACTCTCAACATCTGTACATTGTATGAAGAAATGGTCAAAGCAGAGGTTTCCTTTACTTTTATGCCTATATAGATTTTCAGTCAGTGTAGGTTGTGTACGTGTTCAGTTGAAGGTTTGTCAGGTTAAGTATGGACATGAAAACAAAGTCCATGTTGGTTTTATGCTCAGAAAAATTTGATACACAGTTTAATACTTTGTGTAAGTAGAACTTAGTAGTATAACTATTTTCTTTTCTTGACTGTAGAGATATATTAAAACAAGCAAACCCTTCATTTTGAACAAGCATATTGTAGTCATATAGCTTAGCTCTTCCCTCATGGCACTGGATTTTTCTTTACTGAATGAAAATGGATTTTTTTTCTCTTCTGAAAGAAAATGTTTTTGAATGTGTTATGAAAATACATTTAGCATCACCAACTACAGTGATCCTGTGGGTTATGTCAAATCCAGCCTATCCCACCAGATTTATACTTCAGATTTCTCACCTGTGGTATTGACATGATGTTACCGTTTCCTATCCTGTGAGACATAGGGGCTGATCCCATAAACCTGTCAGGGACAGACCTCATGTTGACTTTACTGTTTGCAGGCTCCAGCCTTCGTGATCTGACAGATCATCCTTAGGTACGATGTGTGTGTGTGTGTGTGTGTGTGTGTGTGTGTGTGTTCAGATTTTGCCAATATCTGTTGAACTCCAATAGGACATATAAGAAGGGGCTTTGACAGCTTACCTACCAACAAAAATATTATTCTTAAATACATTCTATTCTTGAATGGGGTTTCTCAGACAGAGGGCCATGTCTTCTGTCTAGGCGTATGAAGAATTACAATAGTCTTCTTCTGTACTTTCCATTTCAATAGTCTTTTTCAGTTTTCACTCTTCTGAGTATGACTTGAAAAATTTGTTTCTATAAATCACCTGTAAACAGAATTGATGTGGTGATGCCCATTTGAATCAGCAGAGGGACTGAAAAACTGGTCTTATGAGATCTGTACATCCACTTCAAGAAGTGCCTTGAGCACAGTCCTCATGTAGCAGTGACACTTATTCAGAGTATATGTACTCAGGGTATGGTTTTACGTTACAGTTAGACTAAACTGATGGCTTGCTTCCAGTAAAAGCAGGTGTCAGTCGCTCTCCTGCCTACTCTGTTCCTTCCTCCTTGTCTCTGCTCCCAGCTGCTTGATCTTTTCCTCTTTTGTGTCACTCTGATACTCATCTGATCACATAGTAAGCTGAGTCAATCAACTAAACCTGCAAAAAAATGTGTATTTTTGGTTGGTTGGTTTTGCTACATTTTTTTTTTTTTTCAGTTTTAATGACTTAAATTGGCCTGTCATGCCATCCACTGAGCATTGGCTTGGGGTGATGGGAGCACAGAGTTTGTCTTCAACCCATGGTATGTCTGTGGGAAGAGCAGGGGAGCAATGCAGGGCAGCAGGAACCCCAAAGAGGTAGCAAGGAGCCAGTGCTTTTGTTGCCACCACACCCTAGTATGTAGATAGCTGAAGGCAGAAATTCCACGGCATTTTACATCATAGAATTATAGAATGTCTTAGGCTGGAAGGGACCTCCAAAGGTCATCCAGTCCAACCTCCCTACACATGTAAGGACATCTCCACATAGGTCAGGCTGCTGAGAGACTCATCAAGCCTGACCTTGAATGACTCCAGAGCTGGGGCCTCCACCACCTCCCTGGGTAGCCCATTCCAGTGATCCACCACCTTCACATTAAAGAAATTTTTTCTAATATCCAACCTAAATTTATCCTTTCCTTGATTAAACCCATTACTCCTTGTCCCATCATTACAAATCCTTTTGAAAAGACCTTTCCTTGCCTTCCTGTAGCCCCCTTCAGGTACTGGAAAGTCAAAGTAAGGTACCCTGGAGCCTTCTCTTCTCCAGTCTGAACAGCCCCAACTCTCTCAGCCTGTCTTAATACGAGAGATGCTCCATTCCCTTGATTATTTTTATGTCCTTCCTCTGGACACACTCCAACAGGTCCATATCCTTCTTGTGCTAGGGGTTCCAGAACTGGACACAATACTCCAGGTGAGGTCTCACCAGGGCAGATGGTTGAATCACCTTTCTTGATCTGCTGGCCATAGTTCTTTTTATGTGATTGGCCTTCTTGGCTGTGATTGCACATTGGTGGCTCATGTCCAGTTTTTCATCCACCAGCACTCCCAAGTCCCTATCCACAGGACTGCTTTCCAGTATATATCCTTATCTTCCTGTGTCTTTCACAAGTACTATTTTCCATAATCTATCACATTTCATATTATTAGATTGTTTGAAGATGTATGTTCAGATTTCTTTGCTTGCTTTCTTTAATAGAATCGTTTGGTTGGAAGAGACCTTTAAAATCATCAAGTCCAACCGTTCACCCTGCACTGCCAGGGTCCCTAAACCATGTCCCCCAGCACCACATCCACACAGTTTTTAAACACTTCCAGGCATGGGGACTCCGCCACCTCCCTGGGCAGCCCATTCCAATATCTAACAATCCTCTCTGTAAAGAAATTTTTCCTGATATCTAACCTAAATTTCCCTTGGCGCAACTTGAAGCCAAGGGAAAGTATGTAAAAAAGCCAAGCAGTATGTAAAACTGGATACTTCAGTTAGTAAGTGACAGGATGTCTTTGACCAAGCTAAGCAAGAAGTCTAAAGTATTAGACTTTTGGAGGATGTAGGTTGAAATTAGTCCTCTCCACCAGTGTCAGAGTAGATACACAGGGTCGTTTACCCCTGTAACCAGCATGCAAACCCAGGATCCTGAGGGACCTAAGATAACTGGCTTGTTCAAAGCCTAAAATTGACACCTCTCAAGAATTTAGCTCCGTATCTGAGAGCTACCCTAATTGTTCTGCAGGATTACATCACCTTCTGGTAGATATGATTTAAAATGGTGACTTTCTAGGTCTTCCTCTTTAGTCCTGAGCAGAATTCTACTCTAGTACATACATTATATATAAATACACATAGGATCTTATTAATAAATACAGAGAGGATTGTGGAGTTATTTTAACATTTATTTGTCCACTTGGAATTTGAAGGTATATAAATACGTTATTTGGGACTAGAGACAGTTATGGTCTTCTTGCTGAAGTTGAGAACACCAATCACTCTGAGTTATATCTACAGCTCTTCTACTTAATTATATTGGGAATGTTATTATTGACCATGTGAGAAAAAATTCATTCTCTGCACATCACTAGATACTTCTGAGTACTGTGGGTTTACTGATAGCACTATTGCAGATAAGCAGTCCAGAGTGAGGTATTATAGCATACTGCTATTGCCATACATACTGTTATTGCCATACAGCTGTTACTGCTCCCTCAGATTAATCCATCCAACTGTTTGCCTGGCATCCTCTGCTACTGTGGTGGAAGTTTTTTTAATACCATAAGTAATTGCTTGCTAAACAAACTGAAAACAGGCCTCTAAATGTTTCTGCACTGTTTTCAAGTTGTGTTTTGAAACCCATATAATCAGCTGCTCTTCAGAACTAGTGCACTCTCTTTTATGATTTAACAGTATGTTGTATAATATAAAGAATATAAAGAATTTTTAAATGTGAAAAAATTATAGCACCAGTTTATCATAACAATGCTTACTCTCAGAAGGTTTAATTTTCTTAGAAATAAGCTTGAAAACCATCATTAGGAAACCCAGATTCTAGGCTGTGAAATTCCAGGAACCATGGGAAATGTAGGAAAGGGTGAAAGAATTACTCTCCTTTTCTGGTATGCTCTGAGCCCATCAGATTGGTCTGTCTATAAAAAGGAGCTAAAAAAGGCTTGGATTTGTCCAGCTGGGAATCCCTGCTATACTGTCCATATGTTTTAACAGGTGGAAGGGTTTCTCAGTTCTTTGCTCTCCTGCTTGGACGTGGGTGGTATTTGGAGAAGCCCAGGGGGTGCCCACTGGTCTGGACCGTTTCCAGCACTCTGAAGCTACAACAAATAGGGTAAGACTGAGGCATTTACAAAGTCTATGTTTAAATCCTTTGCATATGTGCTTTCCTTCAGGGTTGTGGAGAGCAGTTAAACTAGACTTCTCAGCCTCCTTCCAGTATCTCTGATGGGAACTCTGGGAGAGCTCTCTGCTGCGCTGGTATAAATAATAACAGTAATTATTAATAATAATTATGCTATTTGCTGTATAGTTTAAGATGAAATTTCTACCAAAATGTATAAAAATAATATTTACTACTGTAGTTCTGTTTTTCATGATTCATGCCCAATTCATTGAATAAAAGGCATATGGATGGGGAGAGGTAGAGAAAGAAATGGAAATCGAGTTAATAGGAAATGTGTCAAGTAAAGTCCTTGCAAACTCTCAAGGTCAAGAACATGAAAAAGCAGTCAGGAAACCTAACAAGCCAGCAAGTAAAAATTACTTCATATTTATGAGAAACTAGATAGGAGAATATGGCTTTGCATTTGCTCTTCTGCTGTTTACATTTCCTGTGATTTTAGTTTGCACTTACTAATACAAGATTCTTGGAGCAAACAAGCAACATAAATCTGCACATCCATCTATGACAGGAAACAACTGCCATGCAAAACTGAAGAGTTCACACCCTAAGTATCCGAGGGCAATATTTCCAGGGGGACCTCTCAGAACTCATCACCACTCCTCAGACCTAGAGGAAATTACAAGCAAATATTTACTGACAGGTGAATAGCAACAAAAAGCTTAATAAATGAGATCTTCCTTAGCCCAGGTATATTCAGGACTTCATGGTTATATAAAGGTCCTTTGCGACAAATCATAACACACTTTCAATATTTATAATATATCTATTATATAACAAGGAACTTTAAACTGTAGAAGAATGTTACAGTTTTATTAGGGTTATGAAGCAAATAAGTTCCTTTTTTAATTAATCAGAAACTGAATACATGACCGTAGCACATTTTCCATCAGCTTCCAAAGAAACAAAAATATCTGGCAGTTCTAAATTCCTAGTGATGCAATTTTTCAGGTCTGTTTGAAAGGAAATTTAAAATTTTTGGAAGATTTCATGCAAAAATTGACCTATAGGAATTCTATCAAAAAAAAAAATAAAAAAAAATAGTAAACCGTGTGTCTTTAGTGACACAGATATTTCCCTCTATTGAAGAAAATAAGTCAGCTGGCTTCAACAAGAGTCACAGATGTGTCAGAATATGTAAACTGGGAACAACCAGAAAAAGAAAATGGTGACAAAAGGAACAATGTGTTTGAGATGCTTCTCTGTCTTCCTGGTCTTTTGGGCTCTTACTGCACATTAAAGACTTGAGAAGCTCCAGGCTCCTATTGTAGAGATGGTAAATGAGGCTGCTTAGTCATGGAAGAGTATCTCTGCAGCCCCTGCAACCCTTGATCTCCTTAGGTAAAAGGCTCATTAGCTTTCTAAGTCTTCAGTGACCTCCAAAACAAACTTCTAGGAAACAAAGCATATTTTAAATGGAAAACAGTAGACAGTATTTCAGAAGATATATAACCAAATATACATGCTCCTATTGAAACATTTTTGTTTAAAATAAAATTTCTGGGAAGAAGAAAATCCTGAAAATTCTCTCTTCTGACCTCTGACATTGTAGTTAGTTGGACTCCACTGATACAATGACTGAGCAGTCAGGGATAAAAATAAAACTCTGTTCATATTTCATTCATGCACAGAGAGCAAAATTCAGGATATATTGAGTAAGCAGAATTTGACCACTTAAAGTGGTTCTTGTATGTTATTTTTTATTTACTACTACACTAACAATTAATATGACTATCAAATGAATCTCAGAAGCTGCAGTTGTTTGACCTATGCTTATATTTCTAAGCTATCAGTGTTTCATGTCTGTCAAGTTTTTTGCTCCTTTTAACCTCCAGGGAACAGGAAGAACTGTTCCCGTTCCATTAATATATGATTTTCTCTAATTCACATGATCCTTTTTAATGAGTTGTTCTATCATACCTAGTGTAGGGAGTAAGTGTGCTTGTTTTGTTGTCATATTTTGCTGCTGGACTGCAATCAAGTGCTCACGCCAGTTTTGTTAGCTTTTTTGGCAGTTGTTTACACAGATGATTATTAACTGCAGCTAATTCATTTTCAGGGTCTAGTAGCAGTGGCAGGAATTGATTTTTAGGGGTTTATTTTACTCCTGCTGAGAGAATAGAAAACAGTTGTTCACCATTGCTTGTACATTTTGAGGATGGCCTAGAAGGTCATTTAGGACTGCTTTCTGCTACCGTCTCCTTCTCAACATATTTGACCTGCAGGGAAAATTTGGGAACTTTATGAATTGGTGATGACTACTTAGAACCATATTATCAGAGTAGCACTTGATTGTCCACATTGGCAATGATGAAGAGGTACATTTCTCTCTAGGTAAATGACTGTTGGCACTTCCAGCTCTGATTAAGCCAGTGGTGCAGGGCTTAGTGCTCAGAGCTGTGCAAGATGGGTTTAAAGTTCTCCCACCACGATGTGTGTTAGAAAACACAGAGCCTCTGTGTTTGATTACTCCTGTTCTCTCTTCAGTTTGTCTCTTCTGCCTTTTCAGACAGAAAAACTCTGAACAGAGAAAGTACAGTTTTGGCATCTGTAACATCCATTCAGCATGGACGGAAGGGTTAACTGAGTTGAAACTCTTAAGTGTATATAAGGAGGGCCAAGAAGATGGTCAGTGTTGGAACACCTGTCCTACAAGGACAGGCTAATAGAATTGGAGTTGTTCAGCCTGGAAAAGAGAAGTCTCTGGGAAGACCTTACTTACTTACCCTCTAGTATCTGAAGAAAGATGGAGAGGGACTTTTTACAAAGATTTGTAGTGACAGGATGAAGGGCAATGGCTTAGAAATTAGATTTAGATTTAGCTTAGAAATTAGGAATACATTCTTCATGCTGAAGGTAGTGAGAAACTGGAACAGATTGGCCAGGGAAGTTGTAGATACTCCATCACTGGATATGTTCAGGATCAGGTTGGATGGACCTTTAAGCAACCCACTATAGTGGAAGGTGTCCCTGCCCATGGTGGTGGGGTTGGAACTATATTATTTTTATGGTCCTTTCCAACCAATACCATTCTTTGATTCTATGATAAATAAATTCAAGAGCTGTTAGTAATATTTTTTGTATGCAGTACTCAGATGAGATGTAGATAGATGGGATTAAAATGCTACTAGCCTAAGTAATAACATGCTAACCATCCCAGTGCAGATACCCAGAAAGTCAGACTACCTCCTGGTCAGATGGTCATCAGTCAGACAAGAGAATTTGGAATAAGCTTTTCCTTGAGTGTTTGGAGGTCTTCAGTAATTCTGATGATTTTTAGCTCAGATCATGGTTTTGAATCATGATGGTAATTTTATTTTTGAGTCAACAAAAAACAAGTCAACAATTTCTTTTTTTTTTAAGCAATGTTTTGCTTATCTTTCACAGCATTGACTTACATACTATTTCATTGATTGTTTTGTTTGTTTGTCTTTTTCTTAACAGGTAAACCAATGTTACACAGGTGTGAAGCACAAAAATGCATTGGTTCACAGACAATTACAGCACAACATGCTTCACCTTTGCTATTCAGATTATATTTTCACTCCTGTTCAGGCAGCTTCAAGGTTGAGCTCTTCTTCATGATGAAGAAGAGCATTGCTGATGTTAATGTGCTCCAGGATCATCCTATTCATGGATGCCCATATGGACTCTTCAGGCAAGAAAAGCCTAGTAATGGCATGTGTCCAACTTTAGGGACATGAGATTGATGGACAGATGAAGCACAGCAGGCACTGGTGGCATGGTGGAGAGTACTAAAGAAGCTTCATGTATATTGTCCTCAGGAGGTGACTATACAATGTTCATGTGGCAGAAGCAGCAACTCAGCATTCATATCACAAAAGTAGGCAATTGAACAGACTGTTCTCCAGATGAATTCTAAGACCACTTAAAAGTTCCAACTCATCTAAAGTATTTCTTGCTTTTTCTGTGGGAATGGCTGATATGAGCATACAGTCTCTGTGCCATACATATCTGTTTCTGCATAGTGTTTGAAATCAAGTATCAACCACTAATAGCTCTTTTCTTTTGGGGAAAAAATAACACAATATTTCTTATGGAAAGTCCTTGCCATGGGAATTGTCATCTCCTCTGTAGCTCAGATATGTATCTTAGCTAAAAGTCACGTCTACTTACTCTAAGTTTCTAAGTTTCCTTAGCCTGGTCAAATAGCCAAAGAAGAAGGAAAGATAGCACTAGGATGGTTTGGTTTGTATGAGTTTTTTATAATGTTTATTCTAGTCTTGATAACCACTGAAGTAATAAATGGCACAATGGTCTATGTGATAAAAATAAAAAAAATAAATCAAAATTGAACACTTATTTTTAGAGACTGCTTGGAGTTCACTACAGCACAAAAAAAGAGCTGGAAATCACTCTACTGCAACAAATGTTATGTTATTGCACCAGTTGCATAAATGCTTTTAAGTGTAAATCTCTTTAAAGTCTTTCCATATAGGGAAAATGTCAGTTGGGAGGTCCTGTGTAAGTGTCATGGACCCTGTGAAATGTAGTCATGGACTCTTTGGTGAGCTGGATAGCTTCCCAGCTATCAGCAATTCCACTGTGTCCTGAGACAAGTAATCAAAGACAGAAGTAGCTGTATCTGGTATAAGCAAAATGTAATCTGAGCCATTAGAGCAACAAGGGGGTTAAATGGGTGATTTCTGGCACTCTCAGTCAAGTAATGGATTTGAGATTAACCCAGAAGTTTTACCTCCAATGTTCTCACTCTCCAGGTCAGACAAGCTTTTTTGAATTGATCTAACAGGCTTGAATGCCTGTCTCTTCCAACAGCAGATGGGCAGTCACAGGCAATCCTCTGTCAGAAAAGGATATACAAATTCTGCCTCAGAAATTCTCAGATAAAGTAAAGGCTTCAGTAATTATCACTAAAGAGGCTGGAGGAACAGAAAGGAGCTTAATTCAGGACAATTTTAAAGATATATCAGATCTCCAAAGAATTAATGGTGTGTTTCATTTTTATACCTTTCCACTGAACTCATCTGCATATTTTTATCCATTGCACTGTGCCTGTACACTCCTTTACTAGCATTTTTATATGGTAACCAGGTATAATTCTATGTGATGTTCAAACCTTTTTATCAATGGTCTCTAAGGACCCATGTAAAATGAGGTGTAATGTACTAAATGGGAATTTAAAGGTGAATATAATACATGGGAATATTTTCATATTAAACACAGAAATTCTTCACTTCCAAAACGGGAAATAACACAACTTAGAAAACAATTCCTTATGCAGTATATTAACTTTTGGATATTGTAGATCAGCATATACCTGTGAAGCCAATGGTAGTTAAGGAATGTATGGCTCTTAAATGGAATATTTCCTTTGTAAGCATTACATGCATTTTACATCATAGTCCAACAACCTGTGCATCTCCTGTTACTCATATGGCCCCATGTGCCATCTAGTGGAAACGGTCAACCTGAAAAGATACTGTCAACCTGAGCTAGTAAAGTTTATAGTGGAAAATGAAAAAAGAAGGAAAAAAATACTAATGAAAAAGAGAAACTTTTTGTCTGAAAAGCAGCACATTTCCAAGTGAAAATTCCTTGAAGAAGGATAATATTACACTTTGGAATTAATAGAAAAACTATTTCCAGTATAAATAAATACTTCTAATCTTTAACGGCATAGAGAGCAATATTGTCCAAGGAACAGAAGAATTTGTTATTCTAATTCTAGTGATTGGTTCTGATTTCATGAAGGTAATCTGGAGAAGGACAAGTATGTAAAGAAAAATTATAAAAATAGGGAAGTATGGGTGGAACTCAGAACTTGAATGATCTTGAAGGAAGTAGTAAAAGTAGTTCATAGAAACAATGTCAATTTTCCTATTGTCTGAAATGCAAATGTAGAAGAAGTGAATACGAATATTGCAAATGATAGTCACAATTATTCCATGCTTAAAAATAATTGTTTTCATGTTTGTTTTTTTTTTCTTTCTTACATTTTGTTGTCTCTTTCCAACTAGTTTGCATCTATTTTCTTTCTTTTTTTTTGTCATTGTTGTAGAATACATTTCCTACATCCTTCACTCTCCAGAGGCTTTTCTCTCTTCTGGATTTGCATATAGCTGTTTTTTCCGATCCACTCCCCCTCTCTTAGTCTCACTTTCTTATAGAATAAGACTGACTCCAGAATTTGTTTAACCATGTAATTCCTACAGAATTGATTTTCACAGACACTTTTCTTAACCAGATTTCTCTTGACACTTAAATCTTCTCAGCAGTTCATGCTGTACTAGAAACACATGGGACATGGGTAAGGACAGACAAGTCAGGCAAGTCTTTTCCATGGAGCCAGGATAGTGCCCTGTGAGGAGAATTTTACTTCCAGCTAAAACTTTTATTCTGAGACCAGGCAAGCAAAATAAGATCTCCTGCAAATGAAATTATGTGCAAAAAAACAGTGTGTTCAGCACATTGTCTATACCCTGGCATGCTTCAGTCTTAGATATAAACTATTGGCATGGAGGAATATATTTGTGGAAGCAGTGGAATTAGTCCCATAAATGATACATATCTTTCACCTTCTATTTAACAATCTTAATCCATTTGAATAACTCAGAGAAAAAGAAGATGAAAAAGACATCAGGAAACAAAATGTGGGCCCTTACAGCTACCACTTTTAACACCTGTGTGAATTCACTATATATGTTGCTGCTGCACCTTCAGTAGCAAGGTCTATTTCATTACTTTTACATGCTACAAATGTTGACCTGAAAAAGACAGGAAAGTGATTGCTAGCAACTCCTGTCTTAACAAACATATTGAGAATTTTGTGAGAGAAAGAATGCGCACTCCCCAGTCTAACAGCATATCCCTGTCAAGTAAGTCTCAACATTGCTGACAGCCTCAGAGGTATGGGAAACTTCTCAAAGAAAATACTGCCCAAAATCTCACAGTGGAAAGTGCCAGTCATTTGAATGTTATGACTTGCTGACTCCCCTCCTCTTTTTTCCTCTCCTAATGGATCTCTTATCTGTCTAGATGAAGTAATATCTGTATGTCTTCATACACTAGCATTAGACAGGCATATGCAGAGTGATGTATTATTACATTTCTTAGCCTTCTGATCCAATCAACAAAGAATATATATAATACTAATGATATTTTTTTCTGGAAGAGAATACTGTAAGAACATGTTTACTGAGTGTCTTAAAGCTTGTGAGATGATAAGATCTTGAAATAATTGTTTGGAAGAGGAAAGGTGTTGGTTGTTTGTGATTGCTTTGTCTCCTTGCAGATAGGCTTTAACAAAGGAAAGAGCTAAGTCCTGTCTAAGCGGGACCCTGTCCTTTTTTTAACTGTTTCTGCAGACTGTGATAGGGGAGATTGATGCCAAGTGACATCCTGTCCTGACTCTGAGGGCTTATGCAAATCAACACCACTTCCTGTGTAAGTTGGGAATTTCACCCATATATCTTGAAAGTATAAAAATAGCCAGAAAAATACTGATTGTTGTGCACTCACCACTGAAGAACTGAAGATTTGGACTGATCCAGTGAGATGTTGCTGGATCCACAGGTGATGATAACCTTTTCTCTCTATCTCTGTATCTCTCTCTCCCTCACTCTCTCACTCCCCCTTTCTTTTCCTCTTTTCTAATTTCTTTCTTCCTTTTCCTCTCTCAAATTGGTCATTCCATAAATCTATCACCTATAAAACATGTCATTATCTGTACAGTTCATTGATTGTTTATTAGGGAAAACTAATAAATTGTTATTTTGTTATTGTTCCTCAGAGTCATTGTCATGACTGCTGTCCTGGTGGCCCTGCCATGTAGGGACAGTCACTTTTGGGGGATCTCAAAAGATTCATCTCCCTTGTTGTCCACTGAATGGGACGAGACAAATACATTACTGGAAAGTGTCAAATTTAAATTATTCTAATACTAATTACATGGCTAAAGCAGTTCTATATACTCTGGAAGAGCTGAATGATGAGGAAGGGGGACTATGAAGTTAACTTATCCAAATGCATGTAGCACATTAGTTGGTACTAATCACGGAGCTAGACTTTCCTTCTTGGTCTCAACAAATTGTTCATGACTATGTTTTCTACTTGTGTATTTATATATATCTCACACTTGTAGAGATTTTCCAGGTTATTCCAGAAGTGTGTTTCCAAGAAAACATGCCCATAAAATATGGTGTGTTCATTTCACCCTATAAAACATTGGTTCATCATGCTGATTTCAGGGACAACATAATACTGCAACTGCCCATACTCATGAGAATGTTAAAGATGCTAGCCTACCCTGGGACCAATAAAAAGAATGAAATAAATCAGATATATAACTAGATTTAGGGTAATTAGAAGATAAAAGGCATTAATATTAGGTTATAAAATTATTTGCGTGAATTTATTAAAATTCACTTCAGTAGTCAGGGCAGAATAAAAGCTAATTTGCATCTGGTTGTAACGGGCTTGGAATCAGCTTTAGTATTAGAAGGAAGTTCAAATACAGTAGAAGGAAATGTAATACAATAAAGCAGTGACTCAGGGGGCTGATTGGGATAATGAAATGCATTTCAATGAATTCTGATGGGCAAAGTATTATTACAGCAGAGCTTATAAACAAGAGAGGAATAGATGAAATTTGCAACAATGGTACTACATTGTCACAGTGACTTTTATTACCATAGAAATTATTTCAAAGTGTTAAAGATACTGTACACAGTGTTATAATAACCAAGCTAAAGTGTCTATCTCTATTTTTACTGAGCTTTGTTATTTATCAGCATCCAAAGTATAGACTCAGTGTCTACTCCTTGACCGAACTGCTAACGCTTTACTCATCTTGTTAACTGTGAGTCCCCTTTGCATGCTAAGACCACAGAGCAGATATTCTACACATCTATTAATATGAAATCCAGGGAGACTGTGGAAGTTTGCTTTTTTGCCTGCTCTGTGGGGGCCTCCTGTGGCCTGAATTAGATGGTTCCTTCTCTTAAGGCAAGGCAAAAATAACTCTTGACTTCACGACTTGTGAAAACACCACAGCTAATGCCAAGATCAGAGAGCGGTGATTTACTCCTGTGTTTTGGAACATTCTAAGTCACATTTTATGAACTTTATAAATATATATTACTTTCTTTATGGAAGTATATGCTTTCCTGTTTTAAGGTTTATCAATTTAATAAACATAAAAGATGACTTTCCTCAAAATAGTACTTAACTCCCCCAGATTATAAATCTGTGCAAATTTTTGAACAGATTTCTTCTCCATTCAGCAGCATAATCAAAACTTAATAGGAACTGAGGAACCTGGAGAAATTACAAAGCTTCTTCGTTTTCCCAATTCTGTTTTGACAATATTACAACATTCCTTTAATCTTAGGTACTTTTACTTTGAAAGGAAAATGGTAAATCTTTTCAGATTTTAGAATATTAATTAGGAATTTCTGTGAATGATGTTGAAGACAAGGGGATAGGTCAGAAGATGATATGTAATGTATCCTTTAAATACATTTAAGATGGCATTAAAATAATTTTGCATTTAGTAAGGCGTTCCATCAATGGCTTGATTAGTAACAAACAGTATCTATTTTCCAAGCATAATCTGTTAATCTTAAACTTTATGTTCTGGGTGGGATTATGCATGTCTCTTACAGGTTTATGCTTTGTAAGCACACAATATGTTTTGGGCATTACCTCAGTATAAGAATATGTTTCCACATTACTATTCTGATTGCAGCAAATCTGATTTAAAATGTGTCTTTCCCATTTACTGACAATTATTTCTGTTTCTTATCCAAGACTTTATCACACATACCCCCCATTCCTTATTTGTGCCAACTATATTGTCTGTGTGACTGGGAAATGTTTGTTTGTTTTTTTTAAATACAGCCTCTTGTTATTTTTTGAGAGAGATTTATGCATAGATCTGGTGAATGGTGCAATCAGACCACTGAAAGGGCACAAGTGAGGACCAGTGATCTCTTCTGGGAGATGAGGAATGAGGTCCTAAAAGGTGAGGGGAAAACTCTTAAATCACATCTGTTGCTGAAAGTGGACTCTCATTCATTAATTCTAGTCTTGTTGCTATTCATAAATTTGTTTCATAAGTTATTAGATATCTTGTCCCAGAACATGATTACTAACAATAATATAACAATGGCAGCTCATATTTTACCTGGGCAGCCAGTGAAACATACTGAGTTCATGCTGTCTGAAAGATATTTGCATCATATGCCTCCTTATTCTTTCTCACATCTGTTGAGCGCATAGAATAGAAAATAACAATGGGCACTAGAGAAAGAGCACATGAAATTCACATAAGGGACCATTCCAACTGCCAAAAAAAAATTATATTACAGAAGGTAAATGTGAACCCAATGAAAGTACTACTTGGGATGCTACTATGAGTAAAAAACCTGTTTATATGCATTTCCATGTTGGGCAACCACATCAAAGGAAAAAGAAGAAATATAAAAACAGATGAGACTGATAGAAAATGCTACATTCTTTGTCACACTAGCCCAGAGTTCATAACTGATGTTAGTCAATAATAGGCAGTGCCTTCCCCATGTGGAGTGAGAAGAGGAAAAAAAGCCCCTTCTTGTTCCTGCCCAAGAAATACTATTCATATTGTGTGTGGATGTGTGAGAGCAAGGGTCATCCATTTCCCAGCTACAATCAGCCTTTGGAAAGTAGTAAACTCACAGAGCAGGTAGCAGGGTTCAGCAATCACCATGCATCATGTGGGACTGGCTGTTAGTGGAGCATAGAAAAGCAGAGGCAGCAACCATACAGGAAGGTCAGTTTAGTTTCTCCTTCACACCCCCAAAGCCTTCTCTCCTGCCTCTTCAAGCACTACAGAGTGAATCTGCCAGAAGAAACCAGTG
This sequence comes from Corythornis vintsioides, assembly GCA_025447755.1. Classification (NCBI taxonomy): domain Eukaryota; kingdom Metazoa; phylum Chordata; class Aves; order Coraciiformes; family Alcedinidae; genus Corythornis; species Corythornis vintsioides. The sequence goes on from JAOEGS010020725.1 coordinate 38,953, forward strand.
CAGTTAAAATTCATTCAATAAACACAACTGGCTTAACCAATGGTGGAAGCTGGGCAACATAATACTCCTCAAAGGCAAAGCTTCACAACCAAAATGGACTTTTGTCTTGTGTGTCTACTTGATATATGCTCTAAGCAAGTAGGGGCTTGCTGTGTATTGGGAGGCTGTCCCTCTAGTGCTCTACAAAAGTAGAGTTGTCTGGATTCTGTCTTTTATCTGTGATAAAAGGTCTTCATTATGTACTATGCTCGGGGTTAATATATTTCTCTACACTAAGTGGAGAGGAGCGATTGTTGGTGAATGCAGGCAATCAATAACTCAGTTCTGCAGATGTACAGATGGAGAAGTCACAGCAAGACTGTGACATTACTGTTAGTGCCTACCATGAGACAAGGACCCTTTTGTCTGAAATCATCCCAGTAGCATTGGGTAATACCAGTTGCATAATACTTCTGTGTAATTGTCTCTACACACTCTCCAGTAATGTCATGCTATTGGACAGGGGTCAAAGGGAATTCAAGGGGCTCATGTGAAGATCTGTCCCCTTGTTAACTCCTCCATGACATAGGATATCAGGACCTATCAATCTCATCAAGGAGATATGCCACTTCATACCTCCCTGCCTCATTCTTTTTCCTGTGGGAGTCCATGATGTCCATCTGATCCAGCATTTATTAAAGACAAGTTTCATCAGAAAGGGAACCTAGTATTTCTCTCCCCCTCCCCCAAGCCTTTTCCTATTAGAAATACCCTCTAAATACCACCTCCTTACTCTAAGATGAGGAATAAGGAGTAGAAGAAGTTACAGGATCTTGAGACGGTTAGATGAAGGGGACCAGCAGAGTCCACAGCATGTTGCAGATATGGAAGTGCTATTGGCACCCTTAATTTAATGATTGTTGGTATCACTGTCATTTAGAGCTGCAGTAATAACATAATAAAAGTACATTCCCTGCCAAAAATACAAACAGGGCAAAAAACTAGCTTTACAATACAAAACTCAAATTTAGGTTATGAATAACACTCCACAGCCATAGAGGCATGTTCCTTATAGGCTTAAGTTATACATTAGGCAAGATTAATGCTCAATTCTTTCTAAGAAGTGAAGAGACAAAGCCTTTCCAGTAACAAAAAAATGCATTCTATCAACAGAGAGAAATGTAAACTAGGCAAAACATTTTAAATAGTTTTGTTGCTAAAAGCATTTAGCACGATCTTTTCTATGGATTCATAGATATTAGGGGTTGGAAGGGACCCAGAAGATCATCTAGTCCAACCCCCATGCCCGAGCAGGATCACCTAGACCAAGTCACTCAGGAACAGATCCAGGCGGGTCTTAAGTGTCTCCAGAGATGGAGACTCCACAGCCTCCCTGGGCAGCCTGTTCCAGAGCTCTGTCAACCTCACTGAGAAAAAGTTCTTCCTTGTGTTGACCTTAAACCTCTTGTGCTCCAACTTGTACCCATTGCGTCTCATCCTATCATTGGATGACATGGAAAAAAGTCTGGCTCCATCCTCTCTACACTCACCCTTAACATATTTATAGCCATTAATGAGGTCGCCCCTCAGTCTCCTCTTCTCCAAGCTAAAGAGCCCCAGCTCTCTCAGCCTCTCCTCATAAGGGAGATGCTCCACTCCCCTAATCATCTTGGTGGCCCTGCACTGGACTCTCTCCAGTAAATCTCTGTCTTTTCTGAATGCTTGGGGCAGCACTTTAAAAACTTTTAGAGCATCCTCTAAGCTGCTCTTTTTAAAAATCTGTGAAACAACCAAACCAAACCAACAAAAAAAACCCAAACCAAACACAAAAACCCAAACAAAGCAAACACAAAAATAAACACAACCCAAGCACTTTGCTCGTCTATGGCTATATCCCGTCACGCTTACATCGCAGCCGAGTACGTAACTGTGAAGTAGCGCGGAGCTCCTAGCAGTTAGCAGTCTCGAAGGTACTGAAACCGTAAGCACCGCCCGCGCCCGATTCCCGGCGGGTGCGCCTGCGGTGCGGGCCCTGCAGAGGGCGCCGTAAGACAGCCGCAGACAGCGGCACCGCCGCCAGCCCGCTCAGGAACCGGCCCGGGCAACCACCATGGGGCCGCCGTCAGCGGCGTCTCCCCGGCAGCTCCCGGCGGCTTTCCCCCGGCGACCCCTGGAACCGGAGGTTCTCTCCCGGCAGCTGTCCCTCGGTGCACCCCCCTCACCTCTCGGAATGATCACACCTCCCGCTTACAGGACGCTGTGAGGAGCCGGCATGGTGATGCAACCTATAGGGCTTGAGGCTGGGAAAGCCTCTCGTGAAATTCCAGCCAGGACTAAAATGTGATCTTCCTGGTTGCTTTCTACGCTTCAAAGAAGTGTAAAGAATGAGTTAAACGGGTGGTGAAAGTCATGCTGCCTACAGCCCACAGATGAATCGTTCTGCAGCTAAAAAGGCAGACATAGAATCTTGGTGTCAGTCACTGGGAGTGTTTTTCTCAAAAGTTGTTAAAGAAAACAGAAGAGTGAGCCACTTGTGAAATGATGTAATAGAAGTTCATGTGAGATTTGTTTTGTGGTTTTGTTATTGTTGTTGTTGTTTGTTTTGCTGTTGTTTTTTACTTTAAACTTCTGAAAACCTTAAAAAAACCCTTTTTCTCAGTGAGGGTGGCAGAGCTCTGGAACGGGCTGCCCAGGAAGGTTGTGGAGTCTCCTGCTCTGGAGACACTGAAGACCCGCCTGGATCTGTTCCTGGGTGACTTGGTCTAGGCGATCCTGCTGTGACAGGGGGGTTGGACTAGATGATCTTCTAGGTCTCTTCCAACCCCTAACAATCTGTGATTCTGTGAAAACCAATTACCTTTTGCATAGGAACGGGAAGAACAGTAAGTGCATGCACTCAGTAAAGACCCCTTCATAAACTTCCAGGTCAGAAGTATTAGCAAAAAAACCCACAACACCAGAGAAAAAGGCCATCATTGCAAGCACATCTCACTATAATCTATATTATTATTATTATTATTCCTTTTAATGACATGGGCTGTTCTTTCTCAGTTGCTGGTCAAATAAACCAGGCAGAAGGGACTTAAATTTAACACCTCAGCCAAAAGCTGGCACCTAACCAACACTCTGATTTAACGAAGTGTTAAAGCTTCAATGCTTTCCAGAAACAGGAGGGGCTAAAAGAAAATCCTTAAAGTGAAACATATCAGTAAAGACTTTGTGGAATTTGAGACACCACAGATAGACAGAAATTCCAGCCCTGTCATTGCACCTCTGTCTTAACAAGAGTGTTTTTGTCCTCAGAGGAATAGTACAAATTGAGTTCAGAACTTTACAGACCAGATCCAATAGGAGCACTGTACACTTCTTCTGCAGGTTTCTTGTCAGAGGAAAGTGAAATAGAAGTTTTCTTCCTGTATATTAAAAATGTTAATGGGAACATTTTGAAAATGAAGAAAGACACCAGGAGATCCTGAGATTCCCTATATTCTTTTGGAGAGTCAAAATTTGTCTTTTAATACGTTTTGGTGTTTTTATCAATCATTATGTGATTATGTAGCTTGGTTATTATAGAGGCAGGATGAAAAACTGTCACTTTTCTGAAATTAATTTTCTATGAAAAATTATGTGCAATTCTGACAGGTTTTCAGCATCATCCCATTTTTTAAAAAAAACCCAAGAAAAATAATTTCTTGTTTTAAAAAAAGTGTATCAGAATCATGGGAGGAGATCCAGAGAATGAACCAGACATTAATTTGATGCAAGTGAATATGTAACTACATGAACATTTAGTGGAGCTGCACAAGCTAAGGATGGAGCTTGCCATCTTCAGGAAGGACAGACAAGTACTGTTAGGTGTACCACAATAACTGCCCTAGGCCATCATTCTTCCTCTAAAATTGAAATAACAAAATGCTTTGTGTATAAGAGAGGCATTTGCTAGCGGAGGAAACACTTTCTCTCTAGTAGCAAATGACACCCTTGAAAAACTGGGGTAATTAATCAAGTCGGTATAGCTCTGATACTGTATCATAATAAGATTGATCAATCACAGGGTGCACTCTGATGGAGACTAGTAGAAGAAATTAATTGTACACCTGGACATATTAGGAAGCTTTGGTGCACTGTGTTTGGCACTATATCAGGGAAGTCTGTCACACATCACCTAGAGAAAAAAACAACAAAACAGTAAAGCCACAGGACAAAAGAAATAATAAAATAATAAAATATAAATATACACAAATAAAGTTAATTATAAAGATGATCAAGATCTAAACTAAACTTTTTCTTGGTTCTAGAACATGTTGCAGGATATAACATTTTTTCTAAAGTAAGGTGTGACACCTTTTCCTATCTTGCTTGTAATTACTGAGAAGCATAAGTCATTCATATTTCTTAATCTTCCAGTAATGAATGGCATTCCAGAAAGCAGGACTTGAAGAAATCTTTCCTGAAAAAATGTAGTCATTTTTCAGTGATTAAAAATTTGGTGGAATGAGAACAGTTTTGAAAAACTTCTGTTGAGAATGAAAGTGAATATCAAAAGTGTGAAGTGTTTTAGCATGATAATTGTAAAAAAATTAAGATGTAAGATACAAAGAAAAACAGAGACAATACTGCAGACATAAGATTAATTGCAAGACATTTACCATGAAGAAAAAGAGCTTTTCAGGTAACAAACATTAAAAACAGCAATCAACATCAACAGGGTGAATCTGTACTGTGGAAACATATAGTAAAAATAACACTAGCACAAGGTATTCTCCTACTGCAAGATTTGCTAAGCAAATAGAATCTTCATTTTGCACCAGCTGTAGCTTCCAAGTGGTCTACAAATGTGACATATGGTCTACAATACATAGATTGGTGCTCTAATAGTATGGCCGCCCCCCACTGCACTGAAGTCTGTAGGACATATGTTAGATTGCATTACTTAATTGTGCATTACCTTGCATCTGTAGGCACTGATTTACAGACTTTTGCTACTTATTTTTTTATAATGTAAAGGATGAAATTTTCTGAATTTTCTGTGTAATCACATTCAGATTCCAGTTTAACATTGCAATGAATAAAATCTTAGTTGCAGAACTTATGATGTCTTTATTTGCATGCATTGAGCATGCAGGTTTATTTTCTTTGGCTATTGTGTTATACTGGGACATGTTCTGGGATAGGGTCAAAATGTTTCAGTGGAATTGAGGATTTCTAGGGGACTATAATTATACAAAATAAACTAAGGTCTAGACAAGAAAGAGAGAAACAATAGAACAGTGAAGCAGTCATGACAACATTCACCATCAGTAGACAAAAATGAGATTAGGTTAATCTTTAGTAGGATACATTAATAGTTGCATAATAAATAAAGATTTGGTAAAAAGTTCTTAAATTCAGCAACATTAGAAAGGAAGAATTGTGTTTTTTTACTAAAGATTTCAGCAGTTCTGTATATTCTCCATAGTTTTGCTGTTTGACAAAACCTTCATGTTGAGGTTTTATAAGGTAGCAGAGTAATTGCAGTCATACCTGAATTCTAAAGTCTAAATAATACCTAAAGCCTAAATGTTAATAGATTATTATTCATAATGTAATTGCCGCTTCTTCTAAAACATGTACTGGCTAAATATTGGATTTGATTTTTGTCCCAGATATCTAAAATTTCACAGAATCACAGAATATTAGGGGTTGGAAGAGACCTAGAAGATCATCTAGTCCAACCCTCCTGCCAGAGCAGGATCACCTAGACCAAGTCACA
>JAOEGS010020726.1:0-33959 GCA_025447755.1 Corythornis vintsioides
TTGCATTGTGTCTTCATAGGACACTACTAAAAGTGCTTATTAAAATGAAAAAAAAAAAAAAAAAAAAAAATGAATACTGGAGAAATTATTTTCTATATATTCCATAGGCAATTATTGCATTTCCAGGGAAAGGTATTACATTAAATTCTGTACTCACTAACACAGAAGTGAAGTAATTTCAGGAATTTTTAGTAAGACATCTTCGAACCTTCTTCTCATATGAGCTTGGTCATGTTCCAGGCTGCATTAGTGGAAAAAAAAAAAAAAAAAATTAAATTAGCATACTTTATTTATAAATACACCAACGAGGTTGTCATCTCCAAGACAGATGAGAAACTGGCTTTTAGACACTGCATAATTGGTTACGATTTCTGAAAATGAGATTCACCTATAACAAACAACACATTGATCTAGCAAATACGGAAACAAACTTTCTACTGCTCACTAATACTGATTTCACAGGTTTTATGGCATAGTGATGATAGCAGCTCCTCCCTAAGCAGAAGGGAAATAACACACCATACTGAAAGCCTAAATTTCATTTCACCCAAATGAAGTTTCACATATCATAGAATATGAACAGTAACATTTACCTCCTTTCAAAGTATTGCAGCCTGCAGACCAAGGAGTAGAGTACCGATTGCAGTTCTTTCTGTTTCAATAGCTAAAGATTTTCAACTTTACACAAAACACAATTGTCGGCAACAGGAACCTACCCCTCTCTTTTTCCAGATGAAATAACAGACTCAAGTTCACAGTTTACATCTTTCACTACCTAACTAACTCAGTTGTGGGGTTTTTGGTACATTTTATTTGGGTTTTTTTGTTTGTTGGTTTGGTTTTGAGGGGTTTTTGTTTGTTTTGGGTTGTGTTTTATTGGGGTTTTTTTCCAGCTAAGGTGTATGTTCTTTAACAATATACATTTAATGAATTCTCCTCAGGTCTGGAGAACTCTCCAGGAATAGGCAGATGGAAATAAAATCCCACTACAAAGGAATTTAAACTAGGTCTACAATTTGTATAACTGCTTTTCTGTGAAGACTTAAAATACAGCGTAGAACGGTGAGCTTCTAGGATTAGAATCAGGTTGGCAAGCATCCTCAGACAGCATTTCCCACAGTTCTACTATGTTCCCAGAGTCTTCCATATACATACAGCTCCTTATACACAGTGCCTTTAACTAGATAACCTGCTCAACAGGAAATCCCTGCTATCACTGTGAAATTTGTCACATTTGTCTCAAAAAGCTTTTCAGAGTATAAGGCATTAAAGGCATGAAAGTTTTATATTGTCATCATTGCTTATGCTGAGACAGCAACTGAGCACCTCACAGCTGCTTTCCCCACACCATGGGAGGAGAAAAAGATAAAACCCTGTGTGTTAAGGAGAATTTAATAGAACAACACAAGAGGAGAAGAACAACAGTAATAACAATACTAACAAAATATTATATAAAGATAGTAACGTAAGCTGCAGCACTCATTGACCCAGAAATTGCTTTTCCTTCTCCAGACCCACACTCAAGACCTCCCTCAGCTAGCCCTCCCTTTCCATAATGTGCATGCCACTACAGCATCAAATATTCTATTGGCTGGTTCACCAATAACCATATAAGCAGTCTTTCATTAAACTTCTGAAAAACATTAATCTTTAACAATGACCAAAAATGTATCTGTCATTCACAATAAGTAATATTAGATATATTTAGAGTTTGAGGGAGGTTGGAATGTGAAACATTATTTGAGTATCTTATGTTTCCTTTATTTTATGTTCCACCATTTTTAAGTCTCATATTTTGTTTTTCTTCAAATTTGTAAGGTTGATGTAGTAATTAGCCAAATAGGACAGATTCTAATTGCTCTGATTTACTCTTGAGACACAGCAGAACTTTATAATTAAATGGAGAGCCAGATATTTGTAAAAAATAAGAGAACTGAAAAATCAGCTTTCATGAGTTTGAGAGTCAGTTTAGAAAAATCACTGAAAATTAGCACAGAGATATATTGAGATATATTAAAACAACGACAGAAAAAAGCTGAGAAGTAGCTGAAACTCCAAGGTAAAGAACATAGGTTTCATCTTTTGAGGAGACTGTGTGTGTGGGATAAACTCTTTGTGGAGGACAAGTGAGGAATTTCTGCTCTAAGAAAATCCTAAGATATTTCTCAGATAGTGCACTGCCAGTGATGCTAGGATGTATTTTTTCCTAAAGAAACATCTATAGCCAAGAATTTGTGTGAAATATAAATAACAACTTCTCCCTATAACCACTGATATTAGACAGGTAGGTAAGGGAGGATGTTAGTAAGTTGACAAAGTGATTAGTGAGTTTTTTGTTAAAGAACTCATTAGAATGGATCAAAGATGTTAAAGAACTTGTTAATATTACTCAAGAGAGCATATTAATAAAAATAAATATTAAGCCAAGATCTTAGTGGAGCTGGATGAAACCGCACATTTTTTTCATCATAAAACTGAAATATGAAATTTTCCATTTTTTTTAAAATAAAATACTATTAAAGTATTGCATTTTGTCTTGTCAAAATATTTTTCTTTGATAAGGTTAAAATAATATGATTTGCATAGACAATACAAAAAAAATTCACTTCAGTAATATCATTTAGAAGATAATATACAATAGTCAAAATGAAGATGCCAGTATGAAGTGTTTTGACACTATTGAGGCATTACGTTCCACAACTTATGCCTATTTGCTCTGTAGTTTGGAGATGTGAGAGAGGATCTGTCAGAGTACATTATAATAGTTGGAAAAGAACTGTCCTAAGAAAGGTATTAGCTAATAAATGCTTTTATCAAAAGTATTAAACTGTGATGTGGCAATTTCTATCAAAGTTACCAAAAAAGAAATGCTGGTGTTTAACATTATTAAGTGTTGATCTTAATAGCTGGGAATGGTCTTTTTAGGCATTTAGTAAACATTTCTGTTATAGTTAAGGAGAGGGAAACTAGGCAGATTTGATAAAGTGTACAATGTTTTAATAACAGATGTCACCACTCAAACATGAGTTCTTTCTCAACCTGATACAGACAGTGCAATTTACTAATGAAATACTACTAATTATTACTATTTACTAATGAAGTACTAATAAATTACTACTTTACAGAAAAGAGAAAATAACTACAACTGTGCTGTTTCAACAATATCCAGATCATTGCAGGTGAACTAAGCATCATCACTTTTTAATTTTTTTTAACTTAAAGATGACATCCAGTCCAGTAGAGGAGAATGGCCATTGCAGGGGAGAGGGAAAGGGAGCATTCCTTGTTTCAGTCATGTCTGATAAGGCACACCAAACATCAAAATCTAGATCACTGAAATAATTTTGTCTGTCATAAAAAATTGAGTTACCAGTTCTTAGATGAGTCATCACTGTTCATAGCACTTATCATAGATGTGCATGGCACTTAGAGTGTTCATTTAGAAAAATACTGTTTCATCACCAAGGAAATAATTTGCAGCTTTTCAGTAGCTATAATTCAGTGGAAGACAATGCTCCTAGGTTCACAACACCAAAAGTATCTGCACTGCATTTTAATAAACCTTTTCCAGACATTTCTATAGATAAATTAATAGAATGATTCTCAGAAATGTTAAGAAAACACAGTTTTTTTTGGTTACTAAACCAAAAGCTCCTAGAAAAGTAGAATTATTTTTACTATCACTAACACATTTCTGGTAAGTAAAAAAAAACAAATCAACAACAAAACCCCCACAAGAACAAACCCCAAAACAACTTCACAACTCAGTTACACACCAGTAGTATTATTCAAAAAGAAGAAATGCAGCTTATTATTGCCAATGGAGGCACTGTCTACATGTGATCATTTTCATATGTGATTTTGCAACCCATATACTGAATGATTCTATGTGAACAAAGAAAATTAATTTTCATTTAAAAAATGAAATTACAGATTAAAAACTTGGTTGCACAGAGATGGTAGAAACTTATATCTCCAGTGAAAAAAAAATTCAAAAATGAGGTGTACCTCTTGTTAGTACACTTTATAAACAGAAAACCCTCCTGACCCTGTAGACAGCCTGATCACAAGGCAACTAACTGCTCTCTGTTTGATGGGTAGGTAACCTTCCTCTAGATAGAATAGAATTAACTATGATCCAAAGAATGATTTTAGTGAAGAGTATTATACCAAAACATGGAAATTTCATTAAAAATGCTACAATGTCATAGCTAAAGTAAAAAAAAAAAAAGTATATGACAGTTTCATTTGAAGTATGCAATGCTGTTCTTCAGAAGATTCTATACCATCCGCAAATGGTATCAAACTACTGGTAACAAAGCTGGCAACAGAGAATCTGATTGTATTTTTATTAATTTTCTGTGAGAGGGAGTAAATAAAGTATGTGTGAATTTCATGGAGTATTCTGAAATGTAATCCCAGTTGATGAAAAAGAAGAAAGATGGGCATACAGTAACAACCAATATCAAGGGTCAATCATACTGTCAATAATTGTCACTGAGATGGTATCATTGTAGTATTGCTATCAGTTTTACAGCCTGATGTATGATGCAATCTGTCTGTATGATGCATGTTGGCAAATATTGACTTACTAATGAAATCTACAATAGTAACTTTAAAAACACAGGCAAATAAATGAAATTCATGTTGGAAAAATACAAAGTGATAAATCTTATTGGAAAAAGAGAAGAATGAAACAAAAACAGTAACTGTACCTCCTCAACAGGCAACTCTGAGATTTTTTTTCATTCAAAGATGCCTAAATTCACTCTGTTGTTCAGGAGGAGCACTGTCATTAGCTGTGCTCTCATTTCTGCTGACTGACACACATGTTTGCCAGAGCACTGATACTGGTAATTTCTTTTCACCTGAAAGACAGTCATAGAGTCATAGAATCATTCTGGTTGGAAGAGACCTTCAAGATCATCAGGTCTAACCACTAGCCCAGCGCTGACAGGTCAACACTGAACCATGGCCCTATATGCCATATACACAAATCTTGTAAATACCTCCAGGGATGATGACTCAACCCCCTCCCTGGGCAGCATGTAGACATGTTTGAAAACCTTTTCACTGAAGCCGTTTTTCATAATCACCGATCTAAACATCCCCTAGCAAAATCTGAGGCCATATCTTATTCCTATCACTTGTAATTTTAGAGAAGAGACTGACCCCCACCTCACTACAACCTCCTTTCAGATAGTGGTAAACAGCCCAAATTCCCTCAGTCACTCCTCATAAGATTTGTTCTCTAGACCCTTCAGCAGCTTCACTGCCCTTCTTTGGATATGCTCCAGCACCAAAATGTCCCTCTTGTAATGAGGAGCCCAAAAGTGAACCCAGTATTTGATGTGTGGCTTCCTCAGTGCTGAGTAAAAAGAAATAACTTCCCTAGTCCTGCTGGCCACACTATTTCTGACACAAGCCAGGATGCCCTCCATCTTTGCTGTACCTTGAGATACAATTGCACTTGACAAATGCCTGTACCTAACTACCATGAATGGCACTAATAGGTTGAGACAGATTTTTGTGGATGGCCAAAGTAAGGGCTGCAGCCTTCTGCTCTTTGTCAATGTGATTCAGCCTGGAGGCTGAAGTGAAATGTTAGCTTTATTTGTTCAGAAACAGGAAAATGAAGGGAAGTTAAAGTATGTGTCATGAATGTAACAATACACTTTTTGGCACATTGAATCTCTTTTTCATAGACTACATATATCCTGTGTATGGGTGGAATTACCTTAGATCACACATCATTTCCAGATAAACGTTTGGACTTTTATCACTGCTATTGTATAAAAAAGTACTTGCTCCCAAGAAAACCACATATGAGTAAACTTCAGTTTTATTTATCTTGTATTCTTGACTGTATTCTATGCTGTTGCGTGACCATAAGAGGAGGAAAAAGAGAACATAAATGTCAGGACCCTTGTCTGAGACCGGTGTCTTGAGAGATTTCTTAGGTCTTCCATAGTTAGACATATTGAATGTGCTTAGAGAACAAAGCAGTCCTGTATATTCAACATAAACAGGATGCTTTATATTTGGAAGATCTACAGTTGATCAGAACATGTTCAGCACCTGCATATTCAGGTATGGGGCAGCTGGGTCACAGAAGATTGACATATTACTTTGCCCAAAATCTTGTACAGAAATATAATCTCCTCAGAAACTGGCCTAACTCAGCTTTTGGGGTAGAAAAAGTAGTAAGTGGATGCCTAGCTAGCCTGTCATTCTGCAAAAATTAGAGAAGCAGAACTGGAAAAAAAATAAAAAATAAAAATGGAAATAACCTGTACATCCTGAAAATCTATTAACTGTTATTAAAAAAAAATATTACCAAAAGCTAAAGCAAGAAAAAGTAGTTTTCCAAAAAGTCAAAATATTAAATAATAGCTTGTTTAAAAAATTAGAAAGTTTACAATACATTTTGCATCTTTAAGTACTAGTCAAGAATTAGGAATAGTAGTTGACAGTGAAACAACTTAGAAAAGCCTAAATAATTTAGTGTGGCACTAAAAATTCCTTTTCATATTAATCACTGTTTTCTAAGCAAGACTGATTTTAAGTAATGTGAAGTAGCAAAAACCCAAAATAAAGCACTGACATACTGCATAACACTGAATAAGATAATTGGTTTTTTTAAATGCCACACTTTCAGTCCCTAGCTTTTTGATTCACTAGACCTGATGCTGAGGAGTCTATAGTGAAGAAGGATCTCTGCATCACTTTGGCAATATACATCAACCTTATGCACAGGACTATCTCTAAATATGAGTCCAGAACCAAAAGTCAATAATCCCTTGCCCTTTAATTTGTCAATATGAGCAACTATGTTTACTTGATGGTTTGTTTTTTTTAATGTCAGAATTAATTATGCACAATTAATTTAAATTACTCGTTTTGTAATGGCTTGGTAATCTGACCTGATGCTGAACTGAAAATAAAAGACTTCATAACACATGTGTAGGGCTCTGTGCCAAAATGAGTTTTATTCTTTAACTCAGTGCTTCAGAAACACACGTTTCACCATTTTATGTATTTATGTATTTTGAGAAAAGAATGCTACATTAATCACTCAAACTATATACAAAGTAGACAAAACAAATTCCAGCTTTCAGTAAAAAAAAAATGAATTGAAGAAAATTAGATGCTATTTCTAACTATTTCATTTATGAAAGGTAGTATAATTCTCTGAGTCCTTTGGGGGGGGAAGAAAACAGGAAAATCACAGTGCAAAGAAATTAAAGTTTTATATTTAAACTCAAGTAATTAAGCTCCTGTGAACTCTCTAGAAAAAAAGGGTATCCAGAAAATTTGCCCTCATAATGAATATTTTTACATGCAAATAGAACTAGTAAGGTATGTGTCACAGTACTAGGAAGTTTCAGCTACAGGGTCATGTCTTCTGACTGGTTCTTTTTCTAAGGTTTAGTTTGAGTTTTTTTTTTTTTTTTTTAATTAAAATTCTTAGGTTTAGTTAAGCTAATGAAATTTACTTGACTAAAAATCTCAATATTCTTCTGAATTCTGGGAAACAACTAACATGTTTATTCTAAAAGTCTTTATGGGTTATTTTTTTCCCACACACTGCCTTGTGTGGGAAAAAAAATGCAAAGTGTTCTTATATCCTGTACATTCCAGATGCTTTCAAAAATAATTTGTGTGGTGTATTCCATGATATATTGACTTTCTTGTAAGTCATATTATAGTCACTTTATATTTAGAAATTGAATTAACAACAGAACTATAATGAGAATCTCTTAATAACATACTGCATTATAATTGGCTGTTAAAAATTGAACCTGAAGGAAAAAAAAAATTATCTCAGGTTAAAATGAAACTAATCAGATCAGTAAATGTATTAGAAATCATTGTGAAGTTTAAAGAGCCATAATGAGAAATTGTTTTTCATAAATTATGTGAACAGATTGTTCAAAAATTTCAAAGCTATCATGCTCTAAATAATTACTTCCCATTGTCAAAAATTTTATCACAGTTTTTATTTTTATGCTTATTGTTAATGCTTTTAGCTAAAAAGTAAAATATTTACAAATGTAAAATATTGGTCCATATGAAAACTCACAATCTTTACTATTTAATCATACTTCTCTTATTTGTTTCCATATACATGATGCATTAATTATATTGCACATTCCCATGTAGTTTTAGTTCTGATGAAATCAACATCTTTACAAAACTTGGAAATTCTTTGGAAACATAGTTTTACTCAATAGCACAATTCAAATTTAACATCATTAATGACAAATCCTATCAAATCACAGCAGGTAAGTTATTAAGCACATTATGTCATCAGCTAATACGTTTAATTTCAAATAATTTCAGGTTGTAATTTGTCAATTCAGGCTTTACATGGCTTCTCTGTGGAGCTGCAGTCTGACAGTGAGTAATTCTTTTACACTGGGTAGAAATGTAAAATGTTCAGAGTATTTCTATCCTTATCAGACAACTGACCATGATATATCCATTGACACTGATGTTCTAATACAGTTCGTTCCTGTCAGACTGTTTTAATCCTATCTGTCTGGATTGAAAAACCATTTAAGAAAAATATATTCATCTTTATGCTGGCTCATCCTACAATTATTATGAGGGTGAGGAATTGTAACAATGTGCTGCAGCCCAAGTATTAGGCATTAGTCATCATCTTTGATCAATGTTTTGAAGCTTCACTGCTGATGGATGGTTAGAGAGAAATTATATAGCATTACCATTTAGATGTTACTCAAAGTCCATCATGTTTCTCATTCTTTTTCTTCGTTTGCTCTAGAAAAGAAGTTTTTATTATATCTGATATTGTTTTACATTGTGAAAATTGCTCTTTCTTCTTTCTGTTAACAACTATCAACAACTATCAACTTACCTTTGTAAGTGCATTATGTGAGTTATATGTATAACACAGAAGACAGTATGTTGAATTTATGTATATGATTGAAAATCATGAGGACACAACTTCCTCTTTATATTAAGCGAAAAAACAAAACAAAGTCATTTTTTTATCATTCTGTCATAAAGAATTTGCTGAACCTGAGTAAGATAAAATAAAGGACAGTAGCAGAATCAGCTCAGAAAGCTCTTTCAAGTTTTCATCTTGTCCTGGTTTCAGTTAGAACAGAACTCATTCTGTTCAATTCTCCCTTATTCTCTCTCTTCCCCTTTGGGGAGGGAGGGGGTTAACAGTTTCTGTTACAGGTCTGAGGGGCTGCTCTGACCTTAAACTGTGACATACCTGAATTACAACAAACTCTTTTAATGTGCTTCCTTTAATAACTGTTTCTGCTGCTCTCTGCCATTGAGAGATTTTCATCCTGAGTATAACATATTCTTACCTTCACAGAAAATTAGTTACACCTACTGTATATAAATTCTCCCCTCTATAGAAGTAGGTATATTGATAATCAGTGGTATTCAGTACTGGTTGAGTTTTATTCCTCTCCATGGCTTATAAATTGAAATTACCAGGACATGCTTAATCGTTCTTCATTGTTCGGAAGCTTTAGGATGTTGCTAACTTTTTCTTACTGCTTTGGTTACTGTTTTGTATCAATTCAATTGCTGTTTTCCTGAATCCCATTTCACCTTATGTCTAACGGGTGGTTGTATCTCTGAAAACAACACTGTTCACCCTAAGCAAGAAATAAATCACTTTCCCTGAATGGAAGTCTGATCCTTTCAAATGTGGGCTTTATTTTCAGTCAGTATATAAATTTCAGTAAAATTGAATTCCCCTTGTTGGGCCAAAAATATAATGGGATGTCATCTTTTAGCAGATTCATGAATTGTAATTTACAGCTAATTGGATTTCTGATCCAGAAGTTGTCTAGTTATACACTTGAAAACATGCTGAATAAGACTGTCATTCTGGTAAAGATGATATACATTACTGGTCAAATACATGGACAAAATTTAAGCTGTAAAATTTCAATTAAACTTTATTAAGTTAAAAAAATAAGTTCTTCATATATTTTTTAACTGACAGTTGACTTTTATCACTGTCATATAGGCATGGAGTGTGACAACTGCCCTAAGAAAATATATGTTTTATACACCTTTCATAAACTCCTTCAATACTGAATAATTAAACTTTAATTAAAATTATATTTCATTACTGATACAAATAATTATTTTCCATTACAAATGCATTGTTAATATAACTCTCTGAATTTCCAATCTTTCTGATGACTACTGTACATTTTCTACCTCTCAGGGGGTTAAAATGTCATAATTTTAAACAGTTTTGTTCAAATGAAGAAAGGTAAATAGTTAATGCCATGTGAGATATCATTTACTGTCTTAAAACTTTAGTTTTACTTTGAAGTGTAATAACATTAAATAACAATAACTACATAGAGTAAGTTGGAATAAACATCTTCTTTACTGTTTTAACTCTAAATGTGTTAGGTTTTGCATGTGTGAAGTGTCACGTATTTTTAATCTGTGAAGATCCAAAACTCTTTTTTTTTTCCCAAACTCATGTCTTTTTAATACTTGTACCAGAATGTCTGTGTAACTTAAGAATGGGAGAGCAAGCATTTGGAAAAAAGGCACCTGGATGCATCTTGGAGGGAAATGACAAATGATAGCAAACATGTCCCAGTTCCACCAGCTGCTGCTGCAGCACTGCTGGAGTGCTTCTTTCCTAGGGAAAAGGTGTTGTCAACCATATTTGGAAAAGACTAAAGAGTAGAGAATACCCTGCTTGACAATATTTTGCAGTAAATCTCTGATCCTAACCAGTATGTCCTATTTCCATAAATTCTGTTTTTTTAACACAAATAAAATAAATGAATTTATGTCACGACCATATACCCATGAAAACCTTGATTTTCTTTACAATAAAATTGAGAAGGTGTTGTCAAGACCAGTTACTTTAGTGTCCTAAAAGTAAGTTCCATACAGAATATGGCTGAGAAATATAGTGAAGTGATAAATTACAGTCAATCCCATAAAGCACACTACAATTCTGATTCTATGGATAAATACTCAGCCTTTGAGTTTATCTCACACTGCAGATAGGAATAAGCCAGACATCATTATCAACTCATCTTGATTAAAAAAAAAAAAATTCAGAGTGCAATGATTTTGCATGGAAAAAAATTGTACTGAACATCTACTAATTTCTTATTTCAGATCTCTTGCTTGTTGAGTCTGATTCAATATTCCACAACTGCTGGTAGAATTATAAGCATACTGGTATATTAGACAAATCAGAAAATTAATGAAGACAGATGTCCTCTAAAAAATCAGCTTCATTTCCATATTTTTGTTTAGAATATATTTTTAGATTCCAAAGGAGTCTACCAGCTCCTGCAGATTATACATTGAATATTAATAAAACATAATCTGCATGTATTTTGGTATTTGAAGTATCAAACAGGGGTGCTGTGTTATGCTTTTGCTAGGGTCAACAAGTCTTTAGACAACAACATGCCTTAACTTTTGGTCAGCCCTGAAGTGGCCAGGCAGTTGGTCTACATGATCACTGTAGGATCATTCCAACTAGAACCATTCTCTTCTCTTTTCTTCTCTTTTCAACTTCTTAGATAAATGTGCCATTCTCTTAGCTTCAGAAAAGGTCTTAAATGATTATTCATATATAAGCTCAAAGGTCCAAAACTAGAACTCATAAAAAGAGCTGCTATCAAGTAATTAATAAACTAATTATTTTTAAACCTTTTCATAATTTCAGAGGCTTGATTCATAATTTTCTAGATTTTGGCCTTGGAAATAATTTTAAACTGTCCTTTCAGAACACTGGATGCATACTCTTTTCCTGAACTTTAGTTGAATATGCCTGAATTGGGACTGGGTCACTACTTTCTGACCCAGTGTTTGACATGCCTTAATTCATCAGTTGTGCACTTACTGACATATGATAGGATCCACAAAGGGATGTGTTAATGTGACAACTACAAGTTACCAAATAATCTTCCCAGGGAAATTAATTTTTCCTAAAAGGACTATTCCACAGACAAACATTCTTCAAACACTTGTCCAGTCCTGCTGTCTGGAATTTTATGGATCAAAATTCCTTAGATTACAATGGCCTTCCATCCTAGTTATGTAATCACTGGGCCTCATCACAGTGCCTGTATTCCTTAATGATGCTTCTCAGCAGGACTGTTTGCATTTTCTGAGACATTAAGAAATTTTTCTTAATAATGATCCTTTGTTCTTTCCACAACTGTTGTAATAGAATTATCTGTAGTAGATTACCCTGTTGATAACATTTTGAAATCCTAGAAACAATTATAACACTTTGTTTTTCTTCTTTTTATAAAAAACAGTTTTACAGATTTAGAGAAAGTGCTTTAGTGAATATTCCTGTATAATGTAGTTTCATACACAGCTACCCTGAGCCAAGTTTTTAAACAAAAAGCAATATTTTGTTTATGATTTGTTTATTGCTTTGGTTTGTTCTTTACTGTCTCCCTTTATGTTCCTGCAGAATTACAGCCTTGATTTACAGCTGGTTTGTCTTGATTAAGTCTTTTTAATATTCTAGGATGTGTGGCCCCACAGCTTACTTTTTTTTTTTTCCAGTAGTGGAAGTTGCCAGCTGAAATTCTCATTTTTTATTGTATTCTGCCTTAAAACACTTGCTTCTGGGAAGTGCTTGGATGCTCTTAAGCAAACTTCATCACATAAAAGAAATTTGTAGTAAAAAATGAGTGACTTTTCTCAGCAAGAAATGCAATTTTCAAAGACATCAAGCATAGGAGATGCCTACATTCAGCTATGTATTATGACAAAGAATTCAGTTTCGAGAAGCAGGAGTATCTCTGAGCTATAAGCAATCATAAGGCTTTTTGAAACTGGAGAATATGCAATCTATCCCTTGCTGGAGTTATATTTAAGAAGTGATTAGGCTTCTTTGTATAAAAAAAGATAGATGAAACAACAGCTTCAACCACACAAAAAGTGAATGGAGTGCGAAGGTGGTCAAAAACTAAGTATATGGAAGAAAAAAATGGTTTCATTAGAATGTTAAAAATAATGGATATGGATACGTCTGATTGTAGAAGTAAAGCAAAAAGCAGCAAGAGAAGTACAGAGACAAGAACAGATGAAAAATAAAATGAGAAAGTTCAGAGCATTCTGCGGAAAAAAATAAGACATATTTGGTTTGCATCTGCAGGAAGATAATTTTGGCTTCATTTATGCTAGATGTTATGAAAAAGTTAATTTTGTGCTTTTTATTTATATAACAAGGACTGTGTTAAACATATTTCATCACTAATTCTTCCCTTGATTCAAAGGGACTTTGAAGCTGACATTTATACTAATGAAATAAGCAGAGGGAAGTGCCTGTACTAACCCAGACTGGTGAACAACCACTCTCGGTTTAATTGTTAGAACTGTCACATGATTTACCCCAAGACAAACCTCCAGCTTCCAGTCGATGCCTGAGTGTGACTCAGAAGAAAAATGGTCTAAAGTGTAGGTAACATGAATGAGTCTACCTTGTTTACCACGGAAGATAATATAACAAATCTCTTCTGGACAATAACTTGTCCGTGGGACAGCAGTGTGCCCTTGTGGCCAAGAAGGTCAATGGTATCCCAGGGTGCATTAAGAAGAGTTGTATCCAGCAGTTTGAGGGTGGTTCTCTCCCTGTCTACTCTGCTTTAGTGAGACCACATCTGGAGTCTTGTGTCCGGTTCAATAGGACCAGGGAAATGCTAGAGTCCAAAGGAGAGCTATAAGAATGATTAAGGGACTGAAGCATCACTGATATGAGGAAAGGCTGGGAGACCTGGGGCTCTTTAGTCTGGAGAAGAGTGGATCTTATTTATGCTTACAAATATCTGAGGGGTAAGTGTCAAGTAGGGAGTGTGTGAAGGGCCAGTCTCTTTTCAGTGATGCCCTGATAGGACAGGGGACAACGGTCACAAACTGGAGCACAGCAAGTTCCACCTCAACATGAGGAAAAAATTTAGTCCTGTGAGGATGGCAGAGCCTGGAACAGACTGCCCAGAGATGATGTGGAGTCTCCTGCTCTAGAGACTTTCAAAAACTGCCTGGATCTGTTCCTGTGTGGCTTGCCCTGGGTGATCCTGCTCTGGCAGAGGGGTGGACTCTCTGATCTCCAGAGGTCCCTTCCAACCCCTACCATGTTGTGGAGTCTCCCTCTCTGGAGACGTTCAAGACCCACCTGGATCTGTTCCTGGGTGACTTAGTCTAGGTGATCCTGCTCTGGCAGGGGGATTGGACTAGATGATCTTCTAGGTCCCTTCCAACCCCTAACATTCTGTGATTCTATGTTTCTGTAACCATACAGAGCTGAATTAGACTGTAACACTCTCTAAAAGCACACAGTGCCTTGACTCTTTATTTACTGTAAGAGATATAACCTGTGAGCCTGCATAGGAGTCAGTTGAGATTGGACATTGTCAGGTACAAGGCTAATGTTGACAGTGCCAAACAATTACAGCTTAAACATTGAAACAGTCTTCTGTCAGACCATTGATCTCTGTGAATCTGGTTGTTCTCAACACAGTATTATCTGTAGTTTAAGGCTATCTACTGCTGCATTTTTCTTGAAAGAAATAAAATCAATCTTCATTTCTAGCAAGCAATGTATATGATTTAAAGTCATATGGAGAATATAGCACGTTTTGTTCCAAAGAGATCACAAGTGAATGAGTATCTATGTTCTGACTGTGGTCATGTCACACAGGAAGTTCTTAGTCTTACCTTACAGTATTAACTTAATCATCATTCTGGGCTTTCCCCTAACAAGAGAGACTAATGACCACTCTCACATTTATTCTAATCTGTCACTACTAATATTTATGGTGATTAAAATATTAAATATTTTGGCACCCAAAACATTTTTTGACTGGCCATTTTCCAGTCAGAAAATGTAAAGGTCCCATCCTGAAGAATGTAGAAGAAAGAATGATACCACAGAAAAGCAAACTGACAAATGCCATAAGCTCTTGCCTAGCTAGATAAATGCTTTTCCTAAATGTAAGTTCTCTAAATAGCCCTAGCTACATTCATCACTCTGCTACATATAGAGCTGCACTGCAATGAGATTTTCTTAGTTTGATGGCCAGGAGAGGTCATTTGTCCCCAGTAAATCTTCATGTATCAGAAATTTGGGTGATGACGGCAGTAAAACTTAGAAATCCTGTTGTATTTATTTTATGCTTATAAAGTGCTGTGACAATCAAAGTTCTTACAAGGTACTGACATAAATCTAGAGAACTCAAAACAATTGTTTATTTAGTCTTTAAACCAAGCTGTCATTGCCCAGAATCCCAGTAAATTCATTGTTTACTGGAAATGGTCAATGGAATCTGTACAAATGCATTATCAAGCAGTTTGTGCAAAGTATTAAATCTGACTCTTCCTGGAAACATCAGACCTACTGATAATATGGTGAAAAAAATGTACAGTCACACAGATTCTCCCCCAAAGTGAGATTGTAGAATTAGTCTTTTGTCTAACCAGTTGTTATTCTCATTTCCAGTTCTCCTTTATGTATCATCTCTGTTAGTATTATATCTCCCTAGTATTCCTTGAGTTATGTAAATAATAAATTAGATTTATAGAGTTGGTCTAGTCAATAAAAACACTTATCAAACATCCAGACAACATTTAAGATAGTACAAAGCTTTTTTAAATTCACATTCTTCATTATATTACTAGGCAGCATCTAATCACAAAGAAAGCATAGAATCATTATAGAGTTCCATGCACACTTCAAAATGTGGGTCTCTCTCAATCTCCCTCTTTTTTATCTCTGACAGTGAAGCATAGAATGGTTAAGTGTCATTCTTCTAACCCTGCAGGAAGGCAAGATATCAGGGAGGCAGCTGAAGGCAACCAATAACCTTACGATGAGATCTTTAGACAGTAAGGCAGCAAGCATTTAGACAGTAAAGCAGCAGCTCTGTTAAACTGGAAGACAGTACTGTTTCTTGTAAGCATATTCTTGGTTTGCACAGATGTCCTTTAAATAATTTAAAAACAACTCTTAAATTTGTATAATAAGGGCTGCACACAAGCAGGATGTGCTGTGCTGGAAATTAATAGAAAATGTCATGCAGTTCAGCATCTTATGCAGTATAAGTTCTGACAAGCTGAAAATTCTTGCAGCATGGCACACAAGTCAGGCAATAAGCAGAGATATGAAGTCATAACACATTTCATAGAAATTATGACATCACGTTGTGTTTCTTCTCTGATGATGGAGGTTCTGAACATCTGATTAAGGTCTCAAGTCAGTGGAATGTATGCAGTTAGATCCGCATGAAAGAGAATTCCAACTCAATCAGCATTAACATTTCAGATCAGAAGGAGTTGTAGGCATGTAGGTTAATTTTATGTTTTGGTTTGGTTTGGCTTTTTTTTAATAGAGGCACTAAACATTTAGATGTTTCAGTTGTGCTGATACCTTCAGAAAGAGCTTAGAGAAACATTTCAAGTCCCAAGAGAGTTAAGATATAATCTGAACCTACACAAAATATATTGAACTCAACTTAAAAAAAAAAAAAAAAAAAGAAAAAACCCAACATGGTATAGTTTCTTTCATTAACTTTACATGTTAGAGAAATGCTACTTCCTATATGAATATAAAGCATTGCAAATGTTGGGAGACTGGACCTCAGGTGTCTCAAGTCCATATTTTTCACTTCTTTTATATGAGTCTCCTAATCATGTAGTCCTTCCTATTTTTCTCATAGGCAAGGAACAAAGAAGAAATAAGTAAGACTAGCTCTTTAACTCAATGACTATCCCTCAATTCCTCTTGGCTTAGCATATAATAGGTTTTAGTTCTGACCCTTTACTGGCACAAATATATGCTTAGCTCTGAGTTCAGGATGAGAATGTAAATATAAATTAAAAGAAAAGTGTCATAAATATTATATATCTAGGGATTGCTACTTCTTTGCTATTTTATTAGACTTAATGACTCTGACTATCACATCTTTAGGTATTAACTGTCCTGGGCAAAGCTCAACAGAGATTTTTGTCCTTTTTATTCTTTCCTTTGCCTCAGCCTGTTAGAAAAGACATTTGTTTTGGCAAGAGTTTCAGATAGAGATAGAAATCAGACTCACAGCTAATATTTCTGAGTAACTAGTGCAAGCTCACTGATCAGACTGCTCACTTGAATCACCTTTCCAATGTACTTCTTTCCATCCTTCAACTGTTTTTATAATCTAAAGAGCTAACAACACTCTTAGTCACTAAGTCATAGGTAAATATATGCATTTCAGTAATGCCTAAACCAGTGTTCCTTATGTAGCAATAGCATTGACAGCAATAGATTAATTCCAAAAGCACTGTCACAACCAAATGTATGAATGAGTTTGCATGGCTACAGCTGAGCACAGAGTTTCAAAGAAAAATCAGACACAGATCAAGACCGTATAAAATCAGAATTGGCATTTGAAGGCTAAGAAATATATCAGGTAGAGAAATGACAGGCACCTTTGAAAAACTTGTGCTTAGTATTTGGAAGAAGTTGCTGAACTATTCCTGATAGAGTGAACAGCACATAAAAAAACATATAACGTGGAAGGAGATTATAATTAAATACTGAAGAGTGTGAAGGAAATACACTAAGAAGTGGAGAAATTGTCTGCTCAATAATCCTTGTGTGTTAATGTAACATCAAATAGATGCAGTAAGAAGGAATTTTCAGGATAAGTTTTCAAACACAGACACCTAAGTTTAACTTTTTAACTGTATATTTAGGCATAAATCAACTATATGTGTTGGTCATAAATTAGCACTGACTAGCTAAAATATACCTTTGGATAGCTTTAAAAAAAAAAAAAAAAAAAGAGTTGAAGGAATATTTGAAATTCAAGCATAGAGAATTACAGGCATTTGATTTCACATTCAATGAGTATGATCTGGATTTCTATTAAAAATATGCTTAAAATACAGATATTTGGAGCTTACATTAGAAGGTATCAGTAGAAGCACTGAGTGCTTTTTACATCTCACCCATCCTCATTCTTTCTTCTTATCCTAAGCTCATTAAGAAAATATAGATTAACATGAAGGATCACTATAAATTGTAAACATTAATAGAATGTCTTATAATTATTATAAAGTTATCATGTTGTAATAAAAATGTATGAAAAAGAAACCTAGGACAAAGCCAAGCATTACAGCAATTGTCCTATACATTTTAATGTTCACAGAATGTTCGGCATTGGTTGCATTTGTATTTTCTTTCAAAGTAAAAGAAAATATATTAAACATCTGTATTGTTTCATCTGAATTACCAGGGAACTTCACCTTCACACAAAACTGTTTTTCCAGTGCAAAGGTTTCATTTTTGCTTCTCAGCAAAAGCTTTTGAATTTATCTAATGCATGATCAATAAGACAGGAAACAAAGACACTAAACTGAATCAATTGCATACTATTTCATTAAAAATTAGTCTAATTCTCATCTGAAAGTGATGCAACAGTATCTGTTTACAGTATATTTAATGCTATAAATATTACACTAATTATATATATTACTGCCATAGAAGCAGAACTGTGAGCATCTAGAAAGCTGTGTCAGCAAAGGAATCATACTCAATGTGTTTGAAAAAAAATGGTATATGACACATCCTGGCTGAGTTACAACAGATCTTGAGGTGGTGAAGGATTCATAACATCTCATCACAGCCATAAGGTCATTAATAGCATCAGCTGGTACCCTCACCCACTCCTGCACATGGACCTAGGACCTCATTTCCTCTCAGTTCCAAAGCCCTCAGTCCCTGCCCCAGCAGCACTGCTCAGGTGCCAGTCTGCAGCCCTGTCCCTGTGCTCTGGATATACCACTCAGCCCAGGGATTTGGCTTGCCTCCATCTGCCCCTTATCTCTTCTCCTGCTACCAGGTGAGGTCTTGGAGGGACTCTGGATCTGGTTCTTCACTGATAAGTAATAGTTTCATGTGAAAAAAACCAAACCAAAACAAACAACAAAACAACAAAAAACATTACCCAAACAACAAAACAGCAGGCTTCACTGTCACTACCTGTAGCTAAGACTTCTGCTGTGTATAATATTCACCATGGAATCATAGAATTGAATTACAGAAGTGTTTTGGTTGGAAGGGAACTTAAGAGATCATCTAGTTCCAACCCCCCTGCTATTGTCAGGGACACTTACCACCAGATCAGGTTGCTCAAAACCCCAGACTTGGCCTTGAGCACTTCAAGAGAGGGGACACCCACACTCTGTCTGGGCAACCTGATCCAGTGTCTCACCACCATTACAGTAAATAATTTCTTCCTAATATCTAAATCTAGCCTCTTACAGTTTCAAACGATTATTCCTAGTCCTATCACTACACTCCCTCATTAATAGTCCCTCCTCAGTAGGCCCCCTTTAAATACTGGAAGGCCACTTTAATGTCTCCTTAAGAGTCTTCTCTTCTTGAGACTAAACAACCTCAATGCTGTCAGCCTGGCATCATAAGGGAGATATTCCAGCCCCTTCTGGAATTCCATCCAACCTCTGGAATTGAGCAGGTCCATGTCTTTCTTATCTTGAGTACTGTACTCCAGGTGGAGGTCTCATGAAAACAGAGTAGAGGGGGATAACCACATCCTTCTACCTGCTAGCCACACTTCTCTTGATGCAGCCCAGGATGTGACTGGCTTTCCGGACTGCAAGTGCACACTGCTGGCTCATATCAGCTTTTCATCCACTAAACCCCCAAGTTCTTCTTTGCAAGGCTGCTCTCAATCCACTCATTGCCCAGCCACTATTTGAGTTTGGGATTGCCCTGTTTCATGTGCAGGATCTTGCTCTTGGCCTTGTTGAAATTCACAGGGTTTGCATGTGTTCCAGTGGGGGAAAGATAATCAAGTTGCATTAGAAATAGTATGCCAGAAAACAATTCTCCAATGCATTCCTTATTTCTGTGGAAGTCATGCAAGAATTCCTTATTTACTACTGATATTGTGGATGTTATACTTTCTCTGTAAATAATTTAATAAGTGAGAAATAATAGATTTACTAATATGATTTCACTAATTTTCTCTTATTAGTGTCATAATTTGACTGTAAATATAAAAGAGAAAAAGAACTAAAGTTAGCAGTTCCTTCAATGAATAGGGAAATTTAGTTAAAGATTGAGATGGATGAAATTTAAAGGACTGGGGAAAAAAAAATCATGTATTTCAAAGAAGGAAAAAAAAAGTAAAAAAAAAAAAAAATTAACCAAAAATTTGTAAAGTAATATCACACTTTAAAAAAATTAATTGCTTCATTTAAAAGAAATATTGAATTTCCATCTACTGTCATTCTGATAAGTTGTATCATAATTTTTTTTTTTTTGAGGATGAGGCTTCATACATGAAGATGTTTATCCATAGCAAACATTTATATAAGGTGAGATTAGGTTACAAATATCTTGTATATATTTTGAGATGAAAAATATTTTTTTTATTTGGATCCTCATGCTGTTGTCCTACTTTCCATTACCATTATTACTGTGGAATTTCCCTCTCTCCTTAAATACATACCTTTTTTTAGAGTGTCAAACCATAAACCCATTACCTACTTCAATGAAATTTGAAGCTAAGGTTTATGTTCTGGAAGATCAAACAGATCCCTTGGAGGCCAATGCTATGAACTTTGATGTCACAATTTGCATCTTGGGATTTGGCTTTGGTTTTAAGGGTCTTGACATTTCTGACTTCCAGTGACATTCAGCACATCTGCACTGAATTATGACAGAAAATGGTGCATAGCTGAGACTAAGAGAACATGCCAATCATTTATTGCCTTTTTGCTGTCCATCTTTACATGGACTTTGACAATGAAAGCAGCAGCATTGTTTGAGTATGGTCAATGATACTTGTAACGTATAAACAAAGGTTATTTGTGAGCAGTAAAACATGACAATGATATTTTAATACCGTCAATGAAGATGATTTGGTGTATGCCATATTTATATGTGAGATCATGTTTTAGTTAAAGTGAAATAAACACTCATTATCTTAATGGATCCATAATCAGTTTCAATATTATCACAGAAATAAAAAAGTGATTCCTTTGTGTGAGGAAAACACATAAGCAGTACAGGTTTTGCATCAGAAGCTTTGAGAGTAATTGATTTCTCCTAAAGTATTATTCCAATAAGTTGGAGGAATTTTTATATGGGGGAAAGAGCCTCTTCTTTCTCATTGAATGCTCCATTTAACAAAAAAATATGTACATATCTGTCAAAACAGAAATGGAGCCCAGATCTCTCATTTCCCATATTTCCCCTATTCTCACCTTGCCTAAGATTGGAGAGACTTTCTCACTTAATCTGGGCCAAAGACTGCGTGATTTTTTTTACATGATGACTTCCTATCAGCAGGAAGATGAAAGGAGATGCCATTTGTACAAAGGTGGCCTTCATTATATTTTAAAAATACATTTATCAACATAATTGCCCCTTTATAAGCATTCTGCCAACAAATTAACATGGCTTCTATGACAAAACTTGCCTATGTGCAACAGGAAAAAAACAGATTGTCTGCTTTCTTTTGGACAAATCTGTTGCCATTTATTCTCAAAAGTATAATTACCATTTGACATAAAATATCAATGTTTCATATAATCCGGTGATAATACTGTAACAGAAACAGACTGCATAATTTACACCAGTTAACTGTTCTGAATTTCATTATAGTTTTTCACCTTTGTTCTCGATATACTTCCTTCTCTCATTTTTCATCCTGAAATTGTTGACTTTGGCTTTATGGTATCTGGAAAAGGTATTAATCTTTCTTTTCCTTCCTCCCACCCTTTTCTTTCTCACCTTTATTTCTTTACCTTCTAACTTTTTACCTCCCACTTTTTTGTTCATGTTGTGTCTGTCATTCATCAATTGCAAAATAATAACAAATGTATTACAGGATAGAGATTTGTGTCCCTGGCTTCCTATTGAACAGGTTTATGTTTCCAGTTCAAAATAATGTTTCTGAAGATTTATACAGCTTATGCATCACAGGAGAAGTCTGATTTTGCTGGCTGGTGATGTCAAGCTCAATTACTGATATCCTTCCACATAGATTGCTCTTCATAGACATTATACATGTCTAATGATGTCTACACTGTCATGAATAATATGCTTAATCTCAATTTAAAGGATACTTGACCTCAGCTTTGCCCTAATTATATTACATTGCATTTTATGTAGCACTTTTAATACCAAGCACTGAAAGACTGTTTAATTTTCAGAGGCTGTCCTTTCAGCATCAAGCTACATTACTTTCTACCTTGGTGATGGCTAAGAAATGCTTGACTAGTGATTTCTAACTAAACAATGGTCTTTTGTCTTCAATTATTAAATATGTTATCATGAACCCTCTTCTAGGATTGCGTGTATAAAATGACCTTCAAAAACATCTATATGTAGATATATGAATACTTATTCATAAATACAAATATTTGAAGTTATATGGTGAAATTCTGTTAATAATAAGTGATTGTGTATATGGACAAGCTTGGAAATAGGTTGCAGTTCAATAAAGAAAAAAATAAGGAATCAGATACCACTACTTCTGACTGTGAAAAGCTGTCTACTTGTGTACCATGCAACATTTTTTTCCTGGGTATTTAGTCAGACTCCAGGCTACTTTGGACAGGGGCTTATTTTATTTATTTATTTTTTTGCTATCCATTTGTACCTTAGTCCCAGTAAATTGTAAAACAACAATAGATTCCCTAAAATTTCCTAATTCTTTCAAACACAAATTATGATCTAGAACTTGATTACTTCTTGAAATAAACCAAGCACCACTGATTAAATAATTTATTTCCCTCTTACCAGAAATATATTCACTCTTCCATTTTATAACAACAACAAAAAAAAAAGATTATAGATAATAAGACTGGGCAACTGGGCAGCGTGAGGCATCTGAAAAAAACCCCAACATTTTATTTACTCTGTAAGGATTCTGCCAGAATCTTTATCATAGTTTTGGAGTCATGTGTTCAGAAGTGGGACTAGGACTCCAAATGCAAGTATCTGGCAAGTTATTGGGATATGCAGGACAATAAAGAGAGAGAAATATGGGCAAAGAGGAAGGAAAAGTTAATTAAAATTATAGCCATTTAAGAGAAAAAATATGGAAGCCATGAGTGAGACCTGTACAACCTGGAAGCAGTCACAGGAAAGATGGCAAGACTGTCATATTCCTCAATGAGGAATAGACAAGATGGCAAAAACCTGAGATAGAAGAAAAAGTAACTGAGAAGGTAGTATCAAACAGGGAATCATTTGCAAATTAGCATAAAAACAAAATTAATAATCAAAGAAAGTGTTAAACGCTAAAAGCAGATTTTACTATTTTGTCTATATTCCTGCAAATCTTAGCTACATATATCGATAAGGGAAGAGAACTCGGGCATGAGGCCCAAGAAGAAATGACATGGTACAAACAGGTCTGTGGCAGATGTTGAAAGACTGGCCTGGACTATTCAAAAACCATCAGGAAGAGAATCTGAAGATCTCTATTTTAAGAGAGAACCTGAGGTTGTACTTGCAGCTTTTTTGCATTTCCATATTATTGGAGATATTTAGTATATTTAGGAGAAATGTCTTTTTTCAATGGGTCAGTAGCATAATATCTTTCAGTTTCTCTCTTAAATAGATTTGGACTAGGAAGACATTTGATGAAAAAAAGTTTTTATTAATATAGTTCACTATAATATCAAGGGAACTAGGCCATAGTTCAAGTCATAGTTTTATATATTTTGTAGTACAGTAGAAATAAAAGCACACATTTGCTGACTCCCTAACAAAATTTATGGAAAAAGAGTCTTTCATACCTATGTAATAATTGGCTTACTGAATCATTCCAAAAAAAAGGTTTGAGAAAATGGAACAAAAATTGCACAAAAAATATTAGTGTAAGAACTAAACAACAATATATCACATAACAGGGAACAAGACTATCTTGCAAAAATAATAAAAAATTAGCTTCTCCTTTAGAATTGAGCATCCCAATACTCATTTTTAAAATTAATTTATGCCATTTTTCTTTAACCATCTCTTGACAACTCTAGATAAGATCATTTCAACAAATTACTTCTGACTAATTTTCACAAGCAAAATATCACTCAGTGACTCAGTATCCTCCACAAAGCATTCATCTTTTCCTTCCCTAAAAGCTGTTGTAAAAAATAGCAAATTTCCTTCCTTGTGCTGTCAGGGATGTGCTCATGGTAACTGAAATCCTACTTTGAATAAAATAATAATACAATTATAATTAAAAAAATAATTTATAGCATGAAACTTACAGTAAAATTATATCTGGGTCAATATTTTATATTTACAATTTTAATGATGTGAAACAGGATTAGAACTTAAATATGAGTCACAGTACAATGAATTCAGATACACTAACCAAAGACCTATCAGTCAAAATTAGAATTGAGATTAAAATACAGTAAAACCTTGTATTTTCAACAAAAATTCTGTGTGGGATAATATGTACAGTGTTACCCATTTTGTTTATATGGACAATATAACGTGCATGCCATTATTTTCATAACTGACATGTTGCAAATTTAGCTTTATTGAAATATTCTCAAACACACAAACAATTTACAGAATAGTCAAGTCCCAGTTCTATTACAACAGATACACACCATTACTTATCTATGTTCAGATAAATCTTAAATCCAACCCAAGAAGAAATCCTTATCATCTTTCTTACAATCACTGTTCATTCATTTCTGAATAAAGTCTCTTCTGTACACATATGGGTGAAGATTTCTGAGCCTGGATAGTCTGTGATTCTATCCCAGAGACACTAGTCTTATACACCAAAAAAAATTGATTCAATTCTGAAAGCAACAGAATAATAATAATAATCTTAATAATAATCTGATTAGTCAATCTCTTGATTATTAGACTAATCTAGCATTATGATCTTTCACTGGATCCAACTCATATCCTCTAAGGGTTGAATTCACAGAAATGTGAAATGATCATGGAGGCTACTAACTTTTAGTCACCTTAAAACTTATTTTAACTGTCCTTGTTGTTTTATGTCTAGGACTAGTGAAAAACCCAAGAATAAGTTTATAACAAAAACTGGAATGCTAAATAAGATGACACTGACACCAGTAGCTACAACTTCTATAGTTAGATACCTAAGAACATGCTTACACATACCATTTCTTAGCTCTTCAATATGACTAAAGCACCCCGATTTCATTCAGTCATTAGCCATTTCTTATCTTCATATTTATAGAATCATAGAATGTTTAGGGCTGGAAGGGACCTCCAAAGGTCATTTAGTCCAGCCCCCCTGCAGTGAGCTGGGACATCCTTAACTACACCAGGCTGCTCAGAGCCTTATCCAACCGCTCCTTGAATATCTCTAGAGATGGTGCCCCAGCCACCTCCCTGGGGAGCCTGTTCCACTGATCCACCACCCTCAAGGTAAAGTACTTCTTCCTGATATCCAGTCTAAATCTACTCTTCCCTAATTTAAACCCATTACCCCTTGTCCTTTCACTACAAAACAGCCCCTCTCCAGCCTTCCTGTAGGCCCCCTGCAGGCACTGGAAGGTGGCTATAAGATCTCCCCGGAGCCTTCTCTTGTCCAAGCTGAAAAACCCCAGCTCCTTCAGCCTGTCCTCATAAGGGAGGTGTTTCAGCCCTCTGATCATCTTCCTCTGTGGTATCTTTATGCTATGCTCACATGAATATGTGAACAACTTCACAAATTTAACTGGGACAGGGAGTTAACTTGAAAAATAATACAGCAAAATGCAATTAGCCTCTATAGAATTTTTATGCTTCTTGGTTTGTGCAATTTAT
Organism: Corythornis vintsioides; assembly: GCA_025447755.1. Taxonomy (NCBI): domain Eukaryota; kingdom Metazoa; phylum Chordata; class Aves; order Coraciiformes; family Alcedinidae; genus Corythornis; species Corythornis vintsioides. Next base: position 25,817 of record JAOEGS010020726.1, read on the forward strand.
AGTCAGTTCCATGCTATCAAGCCTGAGAAATCCCAAAATACCATATAGTACGAGCACTAGAGAAGGTTTATGTGTAACATGAGCCCATGGTTCTTCAGACAAATAAAGGATTTAAATTTATATCCTCCATGTTCCAGCTAAATAACCTTTTCTTTCAGAGTAGGTGATTATATGTATAAATTCTTCTCAGAGTCTTCCTGCTAAATTATTTTTCTCTATCTGTTTGCTTTGTTTTGTTTACTGAAACCCTGACTCTTAAAAGAAGATTCTCTGTCTCTGGAGAAAAGAGTTTACAACAACCTAAAAATAACCCCTTTTCTATTGACATAATATCAACAATGGTATTCTCAAACTATTTAAATCTCCCAAATGCAAACAGCTTGCTTTGTTTTTGTTTTGGTTTTGGTAATTGCTATGTATAATATGTAGTCATACTGGATCAATTTGTTTGTTATAGTCTGGCCACTCAGACTTGCCCTCAGCGATAAGTGTAAAGATGTGCTGCACTTATTCCATCAGTAATCTTTACTGGTTAATGATTCAGAGTATTTTAAGGTGTAACATGGAAACAGACTGATTGCTGAAATTCTGTATTCCTGTGATGAGACCACAGTGAAAACTAAAACAAATTCTGTTGGTGTCTGTATAAAGTAAACAAGCTTTGATCCCCACATTATTTTAAATAGTTTTATCTCCACAGTAAGATAAGCCAGTTCAATCAGCTATAAGCAAACGATTTTGCCTGTGAGTGAATGAAAAGAACTAGGAAAAAAAAAAAAAAAAAAAAAAAGTAAACAGGCAGAAAAGCAGAAAGCTCAGCCCAGATCACTAATTCATTCTTCAAGGACACATCCACCCCTGTTTCATATCAGGCTCACCTGCAGTAGAAAAATATCATTTTTCTTACCAGTATATGCATAAAATCAAGCTGCAGATTCGTATGTATCATGCTAGAAGTTGCTGGTTTGGATAGCCCGATGGAGGCAAGGCTGCTGTGGCTCCTTGTTCCCGGACTCTGGCTGGTAGCAAGGCCGAGCACATGCTCCCGAGGAGCGATACACACACACACCACACACACCACACACACCACACACACCACACACACCACACACACCACACACACCACACACACCACACACACACCCACACACACCCACACACCCACACACCCACACACAGCTGGATGCACAGACAACACAGAGAGAGATCAGTGCTTTACCAGCATTCCAGTCAGATTAGGGCCACCTGGCCTGGCCACTCCTCCCCTCAGGTGCAGCCTTTTACTTTCTATGCTATGCTACACAAGATCCAGCAGCCTTGGTCTGCGCACCAAGCCTTGGTAGTAACTCTACACATGGGGTGTTATCCCTGCCAGAAGCAGACACTGTCTAAAAAAACATGCTGTGAACTTCAGAAAATGCAGTTGGTTAGAAGAGACTGATCTGTAAAGTAAAATCACTGAAAATAATTAGTTCTGTTCTAACTCAAACCAGGACACTCCACTCCATTAGCCATAAAACATAATACTGGGACAAGACACAATATTGGATTCTCATACATCTACGAGTTTGATTAAATATTTGTGATAAGAACTTACTGAAGGCACCAAAATATTCAAAATATTTGAAGACTACATTTTATTTGTGATAATTTTTCGCATTGTTTTTCACAACCCTTAATATAGTTCACAAAATTATTTTATTGAATTGCTATTAACTAAAAATAATCTAATTAAAAATGTTAATAAGGAAGTGACAGATAGTGTCCTCAAAAATTTAAGTAAGATGTCTTGAAAAGCAATAGTAAAGAGTGCAAGAAAAAGGTGCTTTTCAAAGTTAATATTTTTCAGTGAAAAGATGTCTTGAAAACAAATATTGGTATTAGATTTTTGGTTTATATTATTTTTCATCATATCTGAATTTAGTTATGTTTGTTCATTAGCATATATCAGATTATGTTAGATTAAATTCTAATAATGTTTAAATTATCATGCTGTTATTAATTTATTCAGCAGGAAAAAAAAGATACATAATAAAAGTATTGCAGATTTCTGAAGAGTTGTTCACAAACTAGAATATAGACATATCTCCTCTAGACAGTTTGAATGCTACTGTATTTTGATATAAATGTGAAATAAATACTGTATTGACTTCTTACTGAAATCACTGAGTGCACTCATGAGTCATTACTTTATGAAACAACTTTCCGAGAACAAAAGCAACTTAACATTAATGTACTGCAAAAACATGGGAATCTTCCAGATGATCTTTCCAAGCCATCAAAGGCTTAATTTGTTGCCAATAAAAATAGTCAAGAATGACAAATACATTGTTTTCCCATCTTTATAAAGAACTTTAAGTGAAATTAGAATTGAGTGCTTGATAGCCTGATGCACTTATTTTCTCAATGTTTTAGCCCAGCAGACATGAACAGCTTGGGAAATATATTTAAGATGTGACAAAAAATGCAAAGCATGCAAGAAAGAGAAGTATTTCTTATATGATTACCTGACTAGTTTAAGCATAGATCTACAGGCAATGGAAAGATCTGAGGACCTACAGAGACCAGCTTACTATAACTATGTAAGTATGCCTCCGTTTAACTCAGCAGTGGTTTTATTTCCTGGCCATGCCAGGGTCAGTCTAGGTTGCACTTCCACTGAAAATGTAAAAATGTAAAAACGGTTCTGTGGAGAGTAAAGGAGCCAGTACATCCCCTAAGGGAAGCATTAGGGAATCAACAGTGCCAGAAACATTGGTTTGTGTTGACTCAGCTTTAGATACACATTTAGGAAAGAATGGTTGTCTCCCTATCAGTCATGGGCATATGATTTCATTAGATATGTAACTTTTACATAATCTTTTAGGTGATCTGAATATCACCTTTAAGCTAAGCCACTACAAAATATTTTAAGAAAAGCTTTCTTTAAAAACTGAAATTTATGCAGATATATTCTTTAGATACTAGGAGTCCTCTGCAGTGAATTGTCTCCAGTTTCTGGGTCTGCAATGACCCATCAATATTGTATCATACTGCCAATATTCATCAAAAAATTAAGAGGCTCCGAGGAAACAAATTAACATGTTTTACAATGCTAACAGCTATTGCATATGTATATCATAATATTTAACTATTCTGGATTAATATACAGTATCACAGAAAACTTGACTACCCAGTGAGAAGTAAAAACAACAGATGTAGAGAATGAATTTAGTCACTGAACTGCAGAACATGGAAATTTAAATCCAGCTTCAGTTGAAAGATCTCAAAAACCTTAAGTACCTATTAACTATGGATTTAATACTTATGCCAACGTATTTTTTTCTAAGTAGGACAATTTGTTTTCTCTGTGTAAAGTATAACTTGATACTGATGAAACAACATGGTTTTATGGAACATATGAAATTTTAATGGCAAAAACTTGATTCACAAATTAGGCATCTATGCAGATGTACATTATTTATGCATTGAATTATTCCTGTGTAACTCAGAAAGGACAAGCAGGTTCTTTTGACCCTAATTTGACTTAGATTTTGCTGTTTTAGCCATGACCTAATTTAGAGCTGTCTCAGGCATGTTTATAAAATACTCAACATTTAGACCATATGGTACAGTCAGAGGCACAAAGAATCATTTTAACCTTCCTAGAATTAGATTCAATCTCTTCATAGTGTTAAAATTAAAACCTAACTTTTGAATTAGTAAATACTACATAACATACATGTAATCCTATAAGATCCAATGTAAAAAAATCCCTCTTTTTGGTCTTTATAAAAAGCACTGTTCAGCAGTGCTTTTTGTTGTTTGTTTTGTTTTGTTTTTTTTTCAAAAAGCACTGGAAACAACACAGATATTTCTTAATTTATGTCTCTCCTGGTCTTGACTGGGATAGCATTAATTTTCTTCCTAGTAGATGGTACAGTGCTGTGTTCTGGGTTTAGTGTGAGAACAATGTTGATAACACACTGATGTTTTAGTTGTTGCTAAGTGGTGCTTATTCCAAGGTAAGGATTTTTCAGTTTCCCATGCTCTGCCAGCAAGCAGGAGCACAAGCTGCAAGGGAGCATAGCCAGGACCTGAACTAGCCAAAGGCATATTCCATACCATAAACCGGCATGCTCAGTATAGAAACTGGGGGCAGTTGGAAAGGGGGGATCCCTGCTCCAGCATCAGTCAACAGGTGCTGAGCAATTGCATTGTATATCACTTGTCTTTCTTGGAGTTTATTTCTCTCTTCCTTTTTAAATTACCTTTTAATTACAACTATTATTTGTATAGTTTAATATGTTATTATTATTATTTATTATATTTAATTCAGTTATTAAATTGTTCTTATCTCAAGTGATGAGTTTTACCTTTTTTTTTTCCTGTTCTTCACCCCATCCCACTGGGTGAAGGGAAGAGTGAGCAAATGACTGCATGGTGCTTAATTGGTAGCTGGGGTTAAACCATAACAATGTCTATGTAATTAACTGTACATATAACTAAACATCTACTTCTGCCTTTGACATAGGAATTGCCTGCAAATACTGAATGACACATTGTCTTAAACCAACAATTAGATGTACTACAAAAACTCCAGAAATGTAATTCTGGATGCACTAAACTGCAAATAATCACATGGTTTATTAGCTAAATAAATGAACAAGCAAATAAATCTGGAAGTCAAAAAATAACCACATATTCTCAAATAAATTTACGTGCACAAAAGAATAAAGAATCACAGACCTGGCAGGAACCTGAAGAAACTATCCAGACTGGGGGCTGTCGTTCGGTGGGCAGACTGCTGAGAGAGCCTGGGTGGAGCCAACACACGTGGGGTAAAATTAAACCATCTAGTAAGGCAGCAAATGGTCATTGCTGAGCTGATCAGCTTCAGGGCAGATAAGACTGCACTGGGGAAGGGATCTGTGGCAAAAGGACTGACAAAAAGCTCTTTGGGAGGCTTTTTTTGAAGCCAGGAAAAGCCCTTTGCCTGTGCTGGGGGCTGTCAGTTGGTGGGCAGGCTGCTGAGGGAGCCTGGGCAGAGCCGCCACCACCCGCTGTTGATCAGCCCACCGGGCTGTAAGAAGCCTCAGGGAAGGTGGTGACTAGGCCTAGAGCACAGGGCAAGCAGCCAGGGCTTGTGTGTGCCTTGGTGGATTCTGCAGCTGCCTGCAAGGCAAGGTGCTAAACCTCTGTCAGCATACAAGGTAATTTTAATCCCTCTAAGTGGTAAGAGGTCAGGGCTGCTCATCAAAACTGCCCCTCGAGTCTTAACGTGTCGGTTGCTGTAGAGATCCAGCCATGGCTGCTACTGAACTGAAGGCTGTTGTTAGAAAAGCTGTGGGCACCCAGAGGCCCCAGGCAAACATGTCGGTGTTTAGGCCTCTGTCTGCAGAGTGTGACAGAGCCTGGCACATGCAATAGATGGTAGTAGAGACAAGACCCAAGTCAGATGTGAACAGGTGAATGATCTGCTTGGCCACATGGCTGAGCTGAAGGACAAAGTGAAGAGGCTGAGGAGTATCAGGGAGAGTGAGAGGGAGATTGACAGGTGGTTGGCCCACTCTCTGAGAGAAAGGAAACAAGTTGGGGTCCCACATAAATCAGAAGATCCCCTTCCCTCTCATCACCAGGCAGTGATGAGAGGGAAGGGGATCTTCTGATTTATGACCTCAGAAAAGGGGGGAATTGAAATAGGTCCCTGCTGGGGTAGCAGGTGAATAATCCCCTCCCAGCCTCCCCCATCTCCCCAGTTACCCTTGCAGAACAGGTATGAGGCCCTGCAGGAAGAACTGGCTGTAGGAGAAGAGGATGGTTCATCCAGGCCAGAAATGCCAGAAAGACTGAGTCACCTTAGTCTCGTCATCACAACTGGCTCCAAAAGGAAAAGCAGATGGGCCATTGTTATGGGTGACTCTCTGCTGAGAGGGGCTGAGGGGCCAATGTGCATTCCTGACCCACTGCACAGGGAAGTTTGCTGACTCCCTGGAGCACAAGTTAAGGATAGACAAACTCCCCTCCCTGGTGAAGTCTTCAGATTATTATCTGCTTTTGATATTTCAGGTGGGTAGTTATGATGTCACTACTAGAAGCCCAGATTCAAATAAGGGAGACTTCAGCACCATGGGGAAGCTGCTTAAGGAATCAGGAGTACAAGTAGTGTTCTCTATCCCTACAGTAGTAGCAATACTGACACTGGACTTCCAGAAACATCCATGAAAGAGATTGCTTCAAAGCCATAATATTTGCTGTTATGAAGGCAAAAATCTGGAAACCATAGTTCTTCAAAGACATTTTAATATCTTAAAATAGAATGGTTGTAATTTATTGAATAATAAATTACAATACTGAACAACATATCATTTTCATCTGAGTTTTCCTACAAACTACTCAGAAATTTTAATTTATTTGTTCATTTCTGAATGTCCTACTTGGAGCATTATTTTCTACTTCTCTATTATTGCAAAAGTCTATAAAGTGTGTAGTGGCAATTATGTGAAAGCCATCACTATGCTCTAATAGAGGGTTTTTTTCATTGCCTAGGCTGCCCTTTATATTATTTCCTTACATAATTTCTGGAAGATAAAAAGATGGTCTTGCAATCAAGCACATCACAAATAACTGCCATACTGGAAGGGAAAAACGAGGTAAGAGACTGGGACAGAGACTTGGATTCAAGTACCTTTGCAGGTTTGACTTTTTCTATTTGGCTTCAGTACTGACACCATAGAATATTAGTTGTGTTATTCCTGGTTCTAATTTGGTTTGACAACTCTGTCCCACAGAGTCTCACTAGTTTTATTGCTAAAGCTTAGAAAACGAGATTAAAAAAAAATTATTTTAATCTATTTCTGTCACTTGTGACACTGGTGAAAAGCCTCTATAATACCTAATTTGAATAATGGATGCAAGATATAAATTCCCTTATTCCATTGGAAAAACAAACAAATGTAGTCCCTGAAGAAAGTCTCAGTACAAATTAGTGGTGGTCCCAATAAAGTAAAAGTTTTAAACTTCTCCCAGTAGCTCATATACTTGCTTTCAGTGCTTTCAAGTAACAAAGGGTGTATGACTGAAGTTTTTTCTAATGAATTCATTATCCACAGTACATTAAGTACATTCCTCTTTTTCAAATTACACAGATAATTTTATACATTCTGTGTCTAAAACATATGAATTCCATCTAGCATAAATAATATTTATACTGGCACAAATGAGTACTAACAAGAGATCTTGTCCTATTCCAGTCAAGCCAAATTTGCATAGTTTCTTCCCCTTACAATCATACTAGAGTTAAAGAAATAATAAAGTTAAATAATTGGGATGATATATCTGGAATATATAAAGTTCATAATTCTGTTAAATAATTCTGTGAAATAACAGAAAAAAATATGTTATTGTTGTTTTATCCTGAACTGTCTTGAAAATATGACTTCAAAAAGCATTTGCAGGCATAGCTTTTCCTTATTAAATGATCTGTTGTTAACAACTCCCAGTGAAAACCTTAATTGTATACATTGCTCTATTCAGTGTCAGACACATGAATACATACATTTCTCTCTTTTCTGTGTTGTATTTGGTATACTGCAATGGATTTCTATGGAGAAACATTTACATTTTCTAATGTTTAAAATTGCTAACTCACGTTCGTAAGTGAGATTGAGGAAAATAATGGCAGGCAGAGGTTACAAAAAATAACCTCTCAATGTTTGATCTTCCTTAGGAATGCGGTATGTGTGATGAAAACCTGAACTAAATGAAAAAGTAACGCTTCTTAGAAAGCAACTCTTGTTTTAGGGGTAGTGAATAGAATGAATATGGGCAGAGTCATAGCAATGGAAGAGGATATAAATGTCTCTTTCCTGCCCCCCTCCTCATTTGTCTTATCGTTGCTATGGACAGAAGTAAACCCATTACAAAGATGTGTTATTATTGTATTATTATTATTGGAGAGCAGCTCTGGAGAAAGAGACCTGGGGGTCCTGGTGGACAGGGGGATGGCAGTGAGCCAACAATGCACCCTTGCGGCCAAGAAAGCCAATGGCATCCTGGGATGCATTAGGAGAAGTATGACCAGCAGTTCAAGGAAGGTTCTCCTCCCCCTCTACTCTGCACTGGTGAGACCCCACCTCGAGTACTGTGTCCAGTTTTGGACACC
>JAOEGS010020726.1:36633-66468 GCA_025447755.1 Corythornis vintsioides
GTCTAGGTGATCCTGCTCTGGCAGGGGGGTTGGACTAGATGATCTTTTAGGTCCCTTCCAACCCCTAACATTCTGTGTTTCTGTGATTCTGTGGTGAGCAGTTTTATTCCTATTTAACAGCCAGCCTTTAAAGGCAAGTAGTGGGGCTAGATAAATACAGTAGACAAAATTGTAGAGCAAATGCTAAACTACAGTTCCCTTTAAAGGCAATGATTATACAGATAGCAGTACATGAGTGTTCATGAGAGATCAACCCGTGTATGAGTTTCTCAAGTATGTTGCTAATCACTTATCTATTTTCAAGACTCTTTTAGTCTTCTACAGACTTCACAGACAGCTCTGCCTATACCGTCATGTAGAGATTCCTTCATTAGCATGTGACAGTAGAGAGTGATTTGCAAGAATTGTCTTGCAACCTTCTGAACTTTCAATATCTCTGCTAATATTTTTGGGGTGGGATAAGTCTAATCAAAGTCAGATCTGACTGCTATGGTCTTCTAATAATTTGGCTACATCTATACCCATTTAAAAGTTATTGTTAATTGTCTCTGCACAACAATAGAGCTCAGAACATCTGTATATTGCATATACAGTGTAGCACTGAAATATAGTGCTATAGCACAATATGAGTATAGAAATTTTGTTACTGTGATATTGATATCTATTTAAATTATAACCATGTTTTGATGTTATACCTTAGTTTTCCAGTTATAACAGTTTTGCATATAGTTTGCTAAAACAAATCCTTATTCCACAAAGACTTAGTGGCAGTAACAGCCACTGATTTTAAATGAAAAACACATTGTGTGGCAAGTGTCATATATGCACTTAATAGAGACATTGTGGAAAATAATTTTTCATTACTTGTTTGCTGAAAGTTTTGAGCAGTGAGGTCAGCATGCTCAGAGAAGAAATAAGATGGTTCTTTTTCCTTGGTACGGAAACATGCTTGATCTTGCAGGTCTAGAGGAGAGCTTCCTAAGCAATATATTCAACCTTCCTGAAATGACATATATTCAGAAATTTCCTACCTCAATCATAAATACCCACTCCAAACTGGAACCCATCCTGAAGGGTCTATCCAGGAACAAAAAATACAGAGTGCTTTTCTTTGGTATTTTTCAAACATATTAAAGTCAAAAAAAAAAAAAACAAAACCGCAAAAAAAACCAACCAAAAAACAACAGAAGCAAACATAAATATGCTAATGCAGCCACTAGTTCTGCAATTAAATTTAGGCACCATCTTGCTACAGTTATTTCATTATCCCAACTGACATTTTATTCACTTAGTCACAATTACACTGCAGGAAAATTGTAACTGTGCTAACATAACTTATAATGGAAAGATGGAGAGCATCAGACATTTCCACCTATTAACAATCAACAGTTTGGTTTTTTTCCCACAATGTTAAATGCAAGACCTTTGATTCTTAAATTGTATAATACGTTTAATATTTTCAACATGGCACATTTGTATATTGAAATGAATGAAAAATAAGTATAATAAACCATGATAGGAAATCCGAATATAAAGAATGATGGAAAAAAAGTTTAAATCCATTTATTCCTTTAATTCTTTCAGGATTTATCTTATGGTGAAAATCTTTTGCTGGTGACAATGTATTTACTTACACAGTTTTCAGTAAACATTTAGACATGTCTAGATTAGTCTCAGTTTTTCCTTTATTGTGCTAAGCCTCCATTCACCCTCTAATTTTATATTTTGTTGGCACTCTTGTACAGGGGTTTCTATTTACCCCTTTTCAAGCTGTTCCAATAGACTTTTTCTACACAGGCTCCAACATGTTTAACTCTTAATATCTAAATTTTTCTGCATATCACAACCAATTTTTCTTCCAGAATGATCTTTAGAGGCAACAGAGTACTGTTTTTCTTCACTTGATCCAAAACAACTAAAGTAAACATAGAGCTAGAAAAAATAAAAATAAAATTAAAAAAAAGCAAAACACACAAATCCAAGCAAACAACAACAACCACCCACCCACCCAACCAACCAACCAACCAAAAAAATTTGAAGAGGGTTCTGTGGGGTGAATTTTGTGGAATTTTTTTGTTTCATCTAAAATATCCAGTCAGTTCATGCCTCTTTATTTTGATTGCCTTCACCTAAACCCTCTGACAATTTGAAAGTACATCGGTCATTGCACATTTTCTCTGAAAACCTTCACATGACCTACTCACAATCCATAGAACTATAATGACTGTTGAGAATGTGGACTCCTTTATCCTCCTCCTCACATTACATATCCATGTCTTAGTACCAAACCAGTATTTCAACACTTCAATAAATGACCTGGTTGCTGGGCTCTCACAGCTCCTCCTGAAGTCAAGGTTAGTTACATTTTACATTGTCCTATTTCTTTCTCCAATACATTTACATGACAAAGCTACAACTTTATGATCATTAATAACAGTTACAACTGTGTGAGCTAACATAATTACAATAAAATTGTGTGCTTCAGGGCATAAAATGATAATCTGCAGGAGTCAGGAAAAAACTTTTCTTCTCCCATTATGACATTAAACAATGGACAGATGCTTTGTGGTGGCTTTTGGTATTATTTAAAGCATCAAGTACAGGCAGCGGCTTATGGAGGCAGAATGCCAGAATCAGTTTAATAATGGCAATAATCCAACATTACCTCTTTTATATTCTCATTAAAATCTTGCCCATTATATCTCTTGTTGTTTCAAATAATATTGATATTATGATGAATACATAGGTTAATTTTACTTGGTAGCTCCACTGCTGAAAGAGTGCTCCTTGGTGTTTCCACCAGTCATTTGGCAAGATATTTTTGTTTTTATTAGTGAAAGCCTTGTGATTAATTCTGGAAGCAAAACTTAAAGTCAAATGTTGCTGGGAAGTAATGGAAGTAAGAGGCTTAACTAACTGTATATGATTTCAAAATGATCCCCAAAATGTGGTCCAAGGCCATGTTTTTCCATATTCCAGGAGAAGGAGCAAGAATCAAAAAATAGTCCAGTAAAAATGTCAAATTGACTATAGAAACCATGATAAAATTGAGAAAGTAACATGATGAATATAATCTAAATTAATTTATTCATTCCCTTGGATTATCTGTTGCAGTGAGGATTTTATTTATTAAGTTTTTTTATTCTAAAATAAAAGATAAATCTTACACTGTGGATACTGGAGAAAACAAAACAAAACATGTTAATTGATAAATAGATTGATTTGTGTTATTTCTAAATTCATTATACTGCAATATAGTCCACAGTTCTGCCAGATGGTCAGTGAAAAGCAGTTCAAATAGGTAGATTTTCCTCTTAGATCTAACATCATTGACTTGAATCTCCACCCAGAATTTTTCAGATCACTAACTACAGTCTCCTGGTACCCTTAGTAGTAGTTAATTCTCCCACCATCTCTCCTTTGGGATAAATGCCTAATTGTCTCCATCAATTACAGAAGAATCAGAGGGAAATTAAAATCACTAGGCTACAATTAGCCTTCAGAAGTATTTAATTGTTTCTTAACTTTGCTGTCAACTACCTGAAAGGAGGTTTTATGAGGTGGGTGTGACCTCTCCTCACAAGTAAATAATGACAGGACTAGAGGAAATGGCCTGAAGTTGCACCAGGGTAGGTTTAGACTGGATATTAGGAAGAATTTCTTTACTGAAGTAGTCAGGTACTGGAATGGGCTGCCCAGGGATGTGATGGAGTCACCATCCCTGGAGGTATTAAAAAACGTGTAGATGAGGCACTTCAGGATATTCTCTAGTGGAATGCTGATGTAGTTTGTTCGTTTGCTTTTGGATGTTTGGGGGGTTTTGTTTGGTGGTGTTGTTGACAGTTGGAGAGTGTGACCTTAGAGGTCTTTTGCAACAATGACAACTCTGTGATTCTGTAAAGCCAGGTGAGGTGTATTCTGATTCTGTATACAAAACAAGGAAAACTTAATTATTAAAAAATTAAACACTTCATTAGTGGATGTGATCCACAATAAATGAAGTGGTTGTAGTATCTTGGAGAGGAAGAAGATGAAACTTACCTTGGCTCCCCAGCAGGTGACATGGATATCTATTAGATAAAAGAGTCCTGTACCAGATCATTTCCCTCTCTGCCATCCAGAAAATTGTTCTCGTATCACAGTTTGGATTCAGCTCTCAAATGAGGAATGTATTCAGCCAACCTGTCTCAGGTCTCTTTGCAAATGTTACCTATTGCCATCATCATTCTCTGTCTTCAATGTGTTATAATTTCAATTTCATGTAATGCTTGAAAGAAGAGGTATAATGAGTATTTGCTTAATTTCACTGACCAATCTAAGCACCCAGATCCCAAGTTTCTGTGATACATTAGCTGTATCATTGCTATCAAGGTTATCTCTTAACAGCCCTTTCCACTCCTCTTTTTATTCAAATCAGGCTGCTTGCACTGAAAAATCTGAGTTTGCTAAAAGCAATAGTGCTTTGAATATTGCAAGGAATTCTTGGTCAAAAACTTGCACAAATGGAGCTCACTTGCTAGTCCTATTTTATGTTCCCCTCACATAAACAGAGGACAAGGTTTCTTTCTCTCTGGAGCTCTGTCCATCTGTGTCCTTTTCTAAATTAATTAGGCAAACAAAACATTCTGGGCCATTGTTGCAGTGGACCCACAGATGAGAATACTCTTCCTGTTCTTTAAAACTTGAGAACATAGATAAAGTTAAATTGCAAATTTGTACATGCAAATATCCATACATAGTCAAAACAAAAAATAGCAATAATGCCATGAGACTTCCATAATTTGTCACAGTAATCCACAGATTACTAATTTCTTTATAGGTGTCCAATCTGTTTTCAATCCCAATGAAAATATCATCTTACATCTGGAAATCTGAAAAATTCAGAGGTCAAGTAGTTCCCCAAAAAGGCTCCCCCATTGCAAAGAAAAATGAGAAAATTAATAATGCTGCAAATAGCTGAACTACATCTCAGATGGAAAACACAGTCTTCTTTTCGGATTACAGAACATTTCTTTGCCAAAGACAAGAGATGGAAAACAGTATTTGTTATAGAAATGAAAATACATATTATATTGTGGGTTTCATAGGAATACTTAAAAAAGAATTTAAAAATTACTGAAAGGTAATAATATTTTACAATAGCAAATCATATTAGATGGAAGTTTCTAATTTACAGATGTAATGTATTTTGAAATTCGGTGAAATAAGAAATAAATTGAGGGTAAATAAAATTTAAAGACATTTTGTTAAAACCAAAATACTATCACAACTAACTTGAAAAAGTGCAAATGAGTATGTATATATAAAAACTGTTCAGAAACAAAATGACCTCATACAGCTGAAGTAAAAAATGGTAAATGTAATTTCCAACACAATGTGGTTGTAATATAATATACAGCAAATATTCTATAGAAAAATATTTTAAATTCAGCTCTGTTTTTCATTTGTGTATTGCAGTCTATTGCTGGTGGAAATGACCCATACCTGGGAGCTGGTCTAGTGAGTTTCCACACATTAGTACACTATCAACAGCACAATCAAGTAATGAAATGCAGACTTCTAGATTTAGCATAACAAACTGGGGAACAGCTGTCAGTGTAATATTAATCATCAGATTTGTTTGTTTGTTTTTACACTGGTGTATCCTGTTTAAAAAAAAAGAAAAAAAAAAAGAAAAAAGAAAGAAAGAAAACACCAAACCACCATTTTAATACTGATCTCTTTTCTATTCCACAGATGCCATGTGGTCACCTATTAGGCATCAGGCACAAATTTAATAGGAAACAGGCTGGACTGTTATTCAGTTCTTTTAATTTTACTGTCATTCTCAATATCTTTCTGTGTTGCAGACAGAAACAGTAGAATAAAGCTATTCATGTTCTGTGTACAAGTACCCTCCACAAAAGAGATTCCTCAATGTCATCTCATCAAAAAATATTACCATTCTTAAGGAGAAAATTGAGTTATCAGATGTCTTTCTGAATTTATATATTATCAAAAGAAAATATAATGAACATAGGGATTCTTCTAACAGGTATCATTCAAATGTAATATAGATATTTGTATTTAAATATAGATTTTATATTTCCAGTACTTTAGTGATGTCTTAAAGAAACCCATCAAATATCCTAATCTGCATATTTTTCACTCGATTTTCTATGTGTATGATAAACATTGATAATTTTTTTTGTCTTTATTAAAATACTTGAATATTCTCTGTACTAAAAACTGATTCTATATTAACTAGAAAAACTACAAAGCTTTTACTAAGAAAATCAGTTTTATGGAAATCTGTCCAATGTCAACAACATTGTGTATTTTTTTCATTTTTATAGTTTGAGGAAATTAAAAATAATTTTCATACCAAAAGATGGATTGTTCTTCCTATAAAAATCTGCAAGATGTGAAGGCAATGGGAACCTGACATCTTACTCCCTTCAGGTATCAGAGGCACATTTTAAAATAAAATATTCTACACTCTGATAGCACTGAACCATCACCTTTCTGTAAGTGGATATCTTTAATAGATATATTGAAATAATCTGAAGTCAAAGGGACTCACTTTCCTTTGGATCAGGCTCAAAACCATTTATTTTTACCATTTTTTTGTCTCCCATTTTACATACCCAGTTTAACTTCAGATCATACTTGATTTCACCTAACATTAGCCTTTAAAAGTGTTAGATTGTTTCAGATGCGTATGTAGTCAATTAAGACATCTGTCTGGGATATACATCACAGAATGATTAGAGGTGCTGAATGAAAAACTGATGAAGCCTAGATAGGTTTACATTGCTAGATTTTTGACAATGAAAAAGTGTATTAAGCAAATCCATATTTGTCTGGTTTCATCATGGTTAGAAATTCCATATCCAGATCCCCTAAAGGTGCATTCCAAAGTTTGAAAATCCTTAGGAAATTGTACACTGATGATAGCACTGAATGGGTGATCTGCTGTACATGCAAAAAAAAAGACTTTATTATTTCTAAGCATAGTGTTTTGATTAATGTGCTAGACAGAGACTCAAGCCATCCTCACATTCACAGACAGCCCCACTGAACAGGAAGTGTCTTTTGTTTGCCTTCTGGTTTTAAAACAGAATGTTTCCAAAGAATTTCCCTTCCCTCTTTCCATTTCTTTCAACATAGAGATCCTTGTAAATTCAAATCCTTTGGTTTATGGTATTTTTTATTAGTGTCTATAAATTAGAACTAATCACACTTGATGATTGTTATCATCAATAGTTGTATTGACATGTTCTGGATTTTTTTCCAGATATAATTTCAAAAGTATGTTAAAATGTCACCATTTATTAATTAAAAATAAAAGTTTTCTACAATATATTTTCTGTTATTAAAGCACATAGTGATGTATCTCAGTTCCTTAACAGCATTTTTTTTTTCTGTTGGTTTTGTTCTTTTCCAGGCCATAAAGACTAATAACTTTTTTTCTTTATAAAATGAAAAAATCCCAGCCCAGTGTGCAGATAGAGTTTGGGAAATGATAGGCATTCTTACAAAAGTTATCCCCAAGAAAATAAATAAATAAATAAATAAATTCAGACAAGTTAAAGGGACAAACAAAGGCTGTTGTAGTCACAGAAAAATTCTTATTAGCGCTGTAGACTTTGGATGCAGTGATTCTAGGCAGCCTCTCTGAAGGAGTCTCTTTTTTTAATCTTTTCCATCAGACTTCTTTCTTCTCTCTTAGAATCTCTAAAGCTCCTTGCAGTCACAGAGCTCTAATACCAGTGTTTCTTCAGAACACGTATTCAAATTATCTGCATGTACTTGAAACATATCAATAAGAAATTTCATAGAAAAATGACAGAATCATAGAAAAGTCCAGGTTAGAAGGGAACTCTCACCTTTCTGTTGAAAGGAGGCATTAAATTAGGGTTATCCATGGCTTTCTCAAAATTCTTGAATATTTCCATTGTTGGAGATTTTACTAAATCTCTCTGGACAACTTATTGCAAGATTTAGCTGTTTCCACAGGAATCATTGTTTCTTATATCTAGATGGAATTTCCCCTGAAGAAACTTCTGTGTGCTATCCTGCCAGCATGTACTCTTGCAAAGGAAGCATCTCCATCTTTGTAGTAATGACATTTTAGGTGCTAGAAGACTGTGACTAGACTCACACATGGCCCCCAACTCTCTCCTCTCCATCATGGATGAACTTGATTTCCTCAATATTTTCATGCATCAAGTTCTCCAGTCTTCTAGTGACCAGAGTGGTGGCCACCACCACTGGTTCCTTCCAAATGTTTCAGTTTTTCCCCTCACTTGAACTGGGGGAATCACAGCTGGACACATTATTCCAGGTGTGGCCTAAGAAGGCCCAAGCGGACTAATTACAGTACTCTTACCTGCTGGAATTACTCTTCCCGATGGAGCCCAGGACAAGATCTGCCTTCATTGCTGCCCCACCACACTGCTAACCGATGACCCCTAGAGGCATCCCAGCAGAACTACACCTGTCTGTATTGCCACCGGGAATTATTCCATCCCCTGTACAGTACTTTGCACTTACCTTTGTCATATAATGTTTGATTCTAGCATCTGTGCAGGGTTACTTATAAATAAATTCCAGATCTTGATGTTTTCTTATTAGGCACTTCATAATCCATGTATTTTCGATTTATTTTTAAGCTACACTTCTTCTGGACTCAAATTTTCAGAATAACTCCTTAATAAATGATCCAGTAATAAGTAGCAACCGGGTGATGAGAGTATTTTATTTTCCAGATTACTATCATTCCGAAGCAAGCTGTGTCTTGACATTTAATAGAGTAGCATTCAAATGAAGGTCTGATTGTTTATTGCATAAAAATTTCTTTGATTTCTCTCCTATTACATTTTGGGTATTTTAACATTTACCATGGAACTTTACAAACTTTTAGCACATTGTGAATTCAGAATCATGTCACGTGCATTAAAGATGTGGATCTGCTCTAGATCACAGAGTACCTGCTTCATTAAGCTCACTACTTTTTCTGACAGGTTGTAATGTAGTTTAATAGCTTTAAATTTGTAAAACAAATGTGTTTGATGGAAGTACCTAATAAACATGAAATTCTGGGATTCTAATTTTCAAATAGCAATTGCATCACATGTTATTGATAGATGTGATGGTTTGCAATCTTCCAAAATGTGAGATATACAGATAATCATTCTCAGATGTTTATTGTGGGGTTTTCTTTAAAAAGTTTAAAAAGAGGACTAAATCAACAAACTGTAACCCTAATTTTCAAGACATGAGTCATAATTTTCAAAACATATGATTAAAGTCGAGTTCCTAAGTTTATGTTTAAGGCCAATTAATAAGAACTTCTAAGAGTTTAATTTTCAGGAATGCTTATCACTTCAATAGGTGTAAAAAATATGGTTTTGTACAGATTTTAAGCCTTTTGGTTTAATTTGATTAAGATGTGCTAAGTAACAATGCATAAAATGAGCACATATTGATATGTGCCCCCTGTATATCTTAGGTACAAGGTGTTTCATATGCCAAAGCTTGAGGGTTAATTTAGGTGAGAAAGTTTTTTTTTCATTTACATGATTTTATACATAATACATATATGTCTAAAAGATAAAATATGTAAATATATAATGTATTCAATATCTTTATGTATTGTTTTGTATTTATGTTTGGGGCTTTTTTTTTAACTGTTATTTATTAATAATAGCTACTCTGCCTACCTTGGTTATAGATAAAGCTGTGATTTGACATGGATTTATTTTGACCACAGTTCAAGTACTAAGCCATTTCCAAATCCTCTGCACACTCTTCCTTCTGTACCACCATCTGTACCAGTAGGTTATTTTGAGGGCTCCAGAACTTCAAGGTAAAAGAACTGGTCTTCATGAAATAATTTGGAGAGGTGGAAAAAAAAAAAAAGGTGAAACAAAAGATATTTTTTAATGGAGCCAATTCCCTAATCTCATTCTCCAGAGACAGCTCTATCAGTGGAAGTAACTGGGGCAGGAAGTTCAGGGCTGCTGTAAATGGCAGCAATGGAGCTGGTTAAGGAAATCTGTCAGACATACACTGACTGTAAAAGTTTCAACCCTTTGTGGCAGCCAATTGATTGCTTACTTCCCTTGATATTTCAGACTTCTAACAGAGGACTCTGTATATAACCTTTACTTGGGCTAAGTAGTAGTTAACAACCCAAGGTTTTGTACTGAAGAGCCATTGAAGTCAGCGGGAACATTGACGTCACTAAATGCCACATGGGTGTGTTGAGGATTATGGAACTGGACTCTCATTTCTTCATAAGATGCTTAGTCAGCTGACACTTCTGGCATATAAATGCCTCAGCAACTTGGGGCTTTATGTTTGTTTTCATTTACTAAGCAACAGACACATCTAAAACAAACAAAATCAAAAGAAACTGTGAAAACACCAATGAGTCATTCACCTTACCCAGTCAGCAGCACTAGAAATGGTAAACATTATTATTAAAGACAATAGCACTAGGAGCCACAAAGAGTTCATGTATCTACTTATTTTAAACAATGCATTATCTTTAGAGTGTTCCACTTAAAAGAAGGGAATGCTTGAGAAGGTCTCTCCCAGAATCATACAAGGAGACAACGTAAGGCTTACTCTGAATGAGACTTCTTAATATATGCATGGTAGAATTTCAATTAATTCAAAGGTTTTTATCACAGCATAATGAAACATTTCAAACTTTCCTAGTGCTTTAGATTCTTTTGTCTCCATGACCAAAGGATAGATGTATTTAAACAGATGGCTAACTTTTATTGACTTCACAGTGGAGAGAAGTGCTGAATACTTATCTCCTACAGTTACTGGTCATTCAATGGGGCTTGGTGGAAAATTTCAAAGCATTTTCCATAGCCAATACCTTAGCCTTACTCTGCTGCCTCGTAGAACAGATTAATTTTTTTCAACTCTATCTTATTTAACAAATAAAGGATTACGAGGAGAACATTATTTTTTCAAGGATTCTTTGATTATGTTACAAGCAAATTAAAAAATATACTGGCCATATCCTTGGAGATGGCCCATTCAGACTAGCCTGTGCTGGATACTGTTGCCAATTTATGGTGAATGAACTATTCTTAGAGGTAGATTCCTCTTGTTTTTATCTGAATCTTATTTCCTGAAGCCCTGATCAGTTATTAATCAGATTCATGTAATACTAGAAAATGAGTCTGGTATTCATCAAAGCCACTAGGAGAGGAGGAGGAGAAGGGCAGGAAAGAATTTTTGGCAAGCAAAGAAGAAAGATAAAGGGCTGTAATCATGTGGGAAATAAGCACTAGGAATAAAAGGGTTGGTAGATGAAAAATATTATTAGAAAATGAGTCCCAAATATGAATTGCACCAGACTTTCTATATCTATACAAACATGAAAATTATTAGGTTAGATGAAAAAGAACATTGTCACTTCCTACTTAAATGAAACAACTAGACAACTTAAATGACATAAAATACCCCTAAATTAGAGTTCATATTGTAATTGAGGAGAATATAAGTTTTGAAGTAGTTATAAATAATTATGGGAATTACAATATAGTTCAAAATACTAAAAGGGAAAAAAGAAACTGAATTGTATATGCTTTTTAATAAGATTTTGAAAAATACTATATTTTCTGGCACATTTGGATTAATATTTTATAATTTTATTTTTCTACAATTACAGGATGCATAATACTCCTGCAATGTTTTTAAGTAGCATGGATGTTTAGATTACTTGTAAAACACATATATCTAAGAAATCAAATGTATTTGCCATTTAAAGTTGAGCTTATGAGCTTGGGGCCAAGGACATATTTCTTACACATATTCATTAGCAAACCCTGTTGTATATTTCCATAGACTCCTTTTTTTCATTTCAATTTAGAACCCTTTTTCTTTTAAAATTAAATGGATTTTTTTCTTTTTTTTCTTCCTTTTTTGAGGTTGTTGAGAAGACTCTCTGACTTCTTCTAATACACACATAAATTATATCTTTCTCATAACGATCACCAACAGAATAAACTGCTGAATTCGATCTATTGGGAAAATAATGCAATTTATTTTGCTTTCCTTTTCTAACACCAGATGCCAGGAACAGTCAGATTACTTAAGATGCCACTCACAGTTTCCATTTGTCCTGGGACAGAACAACCAGGCTGATCCTCTAACCCAAGTCTGATGCTGCTCCTCCTGAGGCCGAGTGTGCTGTTACAGAGTACAGCAGGAAACGAGCTAAACTGCAGAGATGTAGAACAGTTATGAGGGAGGCAGGAAACCAACACCAGATCACAGAGGCATTAGTTAATTAAAAAAGTGCTAAGATTTCACTGAAACCTTGCACTTGAGAAAAAGCAACATGAGTCTCCAGCTCAGACAGAAAGGAGGGGGGTGTTGTTGCTCTCTAGTCTTGTAGCCTGCACTATACTGCCAGCAGCACCTCATGAAGTCCTATCAGCACTGCTCCTACTTAATTCTTCATCAGATGAGGTCTCCATCAGTTCTTCATCACAGGATGCAAAGGATAGTAATTTATCATTCTCTTATTTCCCTTTTATCACCTGCAGTCCCCTCACTTTTCATCATGTTTACTATGATGCTGAGACCAATCACTTCAAATTAAGTACAGTTCCTTTCTACCTACAGGTCTTGGTTTTATTCTGAATGATCACTACTAAAAGCAGTAAAATGTTTGAGTAGAGAAAAACTTGTGGGATTCAGAAAGAAAGTTAGGATTTCTCCCACTTTTAGTTCTTCAGAAATTAACTCTTAGCTGAATTGAAGAGAGACATGAATTGAAAAAACAATTAAGTTCAGTACAGGAGACCTTTCTCTCTAAAGCACCACAGGCAAAAATTGACAGCTGAAATTAAATAACTTCTTATCATCAGTCACCAGGGGAATGAAGACAAGGCCTCAAAAATGGAAACAATATGGTTCTAACAACCATAAATAAATTTCCTTAGAAAGAGATTAAAACAGAGAATCCCAGTAACTTCAAGTGATATTTTAGTTTGCTTATGGGCAGCAAGTGATAAAATAGAAGAAAATGATTACCATATAACTAAAAAAGATAAGCGTGGTGAGACAGACACCCTTTCAATCTTGCATTCTCTGTTAGAATATACTCCAGTAAAATTATGGAACCCAAGAGTGTATCCAAATGACTCATCACTTTGCATCATATTTTATTTGCTTTTTAAGATTTTTTTAGAATGTATTTATATATTTATTCATATTAGCATATACATTTCATATCATAGACCATATGAATTGGTTAAGAAGCAGTACCATTTTCAATATAGATCTGATTGCTGCTTAAGACCAGCAAATTAAGCCTTGCTGGGAATAGAAGTTTCTGATGAACTATTGTACAATAATTTATTGTACTTTTATAAAGGGAACACAATTTACCTTATACTTAGTATCTTTTGTTGATCAAAATTGCTTGCAGTGATTGCTGCCAATATACAAACCCATTGTTTAAACCTGAAAATGAAAATACTACATTTCTGATCAGAATTTTATCACCAGTGTTAGTTCCTCTACGCTGGATTTATGCTTGTATCTTTGGTAATTTATTTTTAATGAATGAAGGTTATTTCTGTATGAAGACTTTCAGACATTCAACATTAGAAAATATACTTTTACTTCAATAGTTTTCTAAGAGGACTAATTCAGTAAATGAGTAAGGTGGATTTTGATCTGGTATTGATCTTCTTGATCATATTGTTCCATTACTGATTGAAGAGTTTTCATAGGTTGCTTGATGAATTTGTCTGTAAATATTTTTCAGTTTTTCATGCTTTGAGAAAGACCTATTTGCTTGAAACTCACAAATAAGAACTGAAACTATACTAAATACAATGTAATAAATAAATTGCTGCTGCACAGAGTGAAATGAAAAAATAAAAATAAAAATTAGCTAAGATATCACATATATTAAAATAAATAAATAAATATTGCAACAAAATTAGAGATGAGAATGTGGTTGTTTCAAAAGGATTTCACTTGGTGGAATTTGCCATGATGAAAAAATAAATTCAAGATACAAAACAAGTTTTATTTGGTTTAATCTAGCATTGAATAATTATTGAAGACCAGATG
Organism: Corythornis vintsioides; assembly: GCA_025447755.1. Taxonomy (NCBI): domain Eukaryota; kingdom Metazoa; phylum Chordata; class Aves; order Coraciiformes; family Alcedinidae; genus Corythornis; species Corythornis vintsioides. Next base: position 50,731 of record JAOEGS010020726.1, read on the forward strand.
TGAAAATACAATCAGAACACCAAGCTACCTGCTAAACATCAATAACCTGTTGTAGTACTATCACTGAGAATTATAATAGCACTGCAGATAAAAAGAAAAGAAACATAAAGGTGTCAAGAGATAGAGTGAGAGATAAGGCAGTCTAGAGATTTTTATTACAATGAAACACTGCAGAACATCCAAAGCCAATATATAATTCCAGGAACATGGGTCAAAGGAAGGAAGGAATATTTTCAAAATTAAAGATAGAAACTTTCTGTTTGCTATACCACAACATGGCTTATAAAATAGATAGCTATAGATAGTCATATCACCAAGACTTAGTCCAATTCAAGTTCTGAATTCACTTCCCTTTCTCTTTTTTTCTCATAAAGATCATAATTATTCAAAATTGAAGTTTTGAATGCTAAACCATTATATACAGAGCACAGTTAAACCTGGACGTGCAAACACATCTACCTTAATCAGCACTCAGACTGTTGTACATTCTGTAACTTCTTTGTAGGTATATGAGAGTCATCTATCTGGCACTCAGCATGAAATCAGAACAGAGGAAAAAAAAAATCACTAGAAAAGAACACACAACAAGCAAGAAGTTCCCCTAGCCCTCAGAAAATTTATTTCAGAAAATAAAGTCTTGTGCAATTATAACACCATTATTTATCCTGTTCCCTAGTAAAGCTTCTTGGTTACATATTTGTTTTATATCTGTGTCCCAGCATCAGCATGGTGCTGAACTTCCTGACTCTGGTATTCCTTCCTGACTTTCTTCACAGTTGCCGTATTTTAATCCTACTTCTGCTTTGATTTTCACACTGGAATAATTATTTTCTTAATCTATAAAAGAAATAGACTCCTGAGATGCTTGGATTTACACCTTAATTAAATGCCTTAAGTGGACATGTAATTAATTACTTGGTCATTTAATATATACTAAAGAGTGTAAATAGCATTAACCATAAGACATATACAAATATCAACAGGTAGACACTCCAGACTTCAAATTGTTCACAGAGTGAATTCATGTATCAAGCACAGCCTAAAACAGAGCCAAAACCACCCAGAAAGTGGGGAGAAAAAAAAAAATTAATCCAGATTTTCACTTTTGTGCCACTAGGAAAATTGCCTGTCTGTGTTGCTGGTTTTGTCCACATTACCCATCCACCAGCTGTCGGCTGAGGACATAGTTGTCCCCCAACAACTTTCAAGAGCTAACTTTTAGGATTTTTTTTGGTACTCGTTAGGAATTTTCCCAACTAATGTGCTGATGACGTTTTTTCTCATGAAGGTAAATACTACAGAAACAACTAATAAGAAAACTTTTAAAATGGTATTATTTATTACTTTCATAACTTACAGTACGACAGAAATCAGACAATTCAGCTTTAGTATAGAAGAAGGCAGAGCACAAATCCAGAATTGAATTTGGAAATTAGTTCAGATGTTTGAGTTCAAAGTATCAAAAACTAGGTCTCTACAGCTCATGAATACTTATTTCTTCCCTGGGAAGTAGTAACTTAAGATTTCCTTATTATTGTAGAGTTTAGAAAGACACTGATAAAGCTTTTTGATGTATTAAGCATTGAGTAAACAGAACAGTCAGAAGTTCTAGTCAAATAACTGCTCAATATTTTATTTTTCTTGCTCGAAAAAAATAATGAGTGTTGCATCTTATTGTGGGCATGAAAAGAACACATTTACTTGAGAAGCAAAGAACTTATTATTAGTCAATTAAAATAATTCCAACAGTCTAATCAAAATATGACAGTTGTAAAAATACAACAGAGCATCACAGCAAGTCATCAGTCTAAAGCTGCCAGCAGCTTGACTCTGTCGATAGGGATCCTAGTTGGTCTGAGTGCCCTTTTGTTCAGTGGTTCCAAATTATTCAGGTTTTCTATCCCCTTTCTTAACTTTAAAACCTTTTTACCTTGAACACTACTAGTTGTGGTTTGTGAAGTCTGTTTGCAGACAATTTAGCCCTGTAGCCCAGTAAATACATGATTGCTGCTGTTAGTAGCAGTCAAGGTACTGACTTTGTGGGGGTCTCAAGGACTGATCTTGCAAATGTTACTTTCATCTGCTTCAACCTGCCTGGAACTTTGTTTTCATTTGATTTGTCTGTAAAAACAACTTTTCAGATTACTTTCAATTTATTTTAATTCTACTTACACTTAACTTACACTTTATTGAGTAACTGTAGTTTTTCTATAGCTGGAAGTGCAAGCATGGTACAGTAAGGGACAGAACACAGGCTTCAGACCTCAGAGCTATAAACAGCTCAGAGAACTGCAGACATAAGGACTGTTTTTAGGGGTTTTCCACGAGGAGAACAAAGAAAAATGAAACAATACACATAAAATGCACCATATGCATAATATGATTGCAGATCATTGAAGAAAGATCATGCTGCAAAGTAGGTTTAGCAAAGATAAAAATAGCCCTAAATACATCCTAGAGAGAGAAGGCAGAAGCAACCATCATCATTAACAACATACTACCCCAGATAAAGGATTTTGGATGCTGATGACTGGCCATATCCCAGTCTAGATGGAAGCCATTTACCTCAGAATAGAGAGGAGCAGTGGAAATATGGACATAACTCCAGGAAAAGGGCTAGGTATCAGTATGTGTGTATAACAATTTTTTAATTTTTTTTTCCTGTAAAAACTAAATATGGACTAATAAAAATTTGTGACTAGACTTTAATATTTCAACTGTATGAACAATACATTCTTGGTTGCATATATAAAGTGTCTGCCCATAATAAGATTTGAATACTAGGGAATAACCTCTGGTATTCTGTGTCCTCTCATCCATACTACTTTTTACTCAGAGACAATTTAATCTGCACGAATAACTACTTGTTATCACTATAATATAAAGTAAAACATTTAAAAGTTACATGATCCTCAGATAATTACTAAACATATATAAAAAAAGCTAAAATAACTCAGTCCAAGACAAGCACAAACAAGCCCTGCATCTATCACATGTAATATTGTAATAAATGTTACTGTACTTGTAATGACAAAAACCATATATTATGGGCTACAGAAGATTATTAGATAAAGTGAAAAAAAAACAAACATTGAGAGATGGATTAGTAAAAGCAATTGATATGGAAAAATGGGAGAGCAGATGTGAAGTATGAAGGATAAATGTGAAACAGTGAAGAGGCCTGGAGCTATGACACAAAAAAAGTGAGTTTAGTGCATGAAAACCTACCATTACTTCAAATACCATTACAGAAGCCAGGGAAGAAAAGGGCACCATTTTTCATTATGAACTTGCAGTCTTCAAGTGAGGGTTGTCACCAGGTTGTTCTTTGTAACTTCCACCTTTGCCATTTTAGGACAACTTACCATTTACTAGCCTATTTATCATTGTTTTATATAAAAGATTTATTTGTTGAAATAAGAACTAGTCACAACTACGGTGACACTGGAAGTTGAATACTTTTGTTCCCCACAGTTATAAGGAATCTGAGGTTTTAGTTTGGCATTCCTTGCATCTCTTTAAAGAACAAAGAATTCAAGGTAAACAAATGGAAATAACTAAATAGCAAGGTCTCCAATTAATTCTTAGCCATACAAAGCACACTGATTCTCCAAAGTCTACAGAAAAATGTGTAGGTTTATTCCAATCTATACATTAAAAAGATATTTACGTCATAGTAAAATCCACCTAAATTAATCTTTCCTGTATTTTTAAAGTGTACCTCAATATACAAAAGAACTCCTAGTTAACAGATGAGCCTTTCTTTTCTATTCCACTAAAGAGACATATCTTTATAGTGATAAATAATTTAATATCTACTCAGAAGAACTTCACAACCTTTTGTAACTTAATATAAAAAAATCAATATAAAGAACCAACTATAGGTCCAAATACTGAAACTGATGTTTTATAGGTCCAAATACTGAAACTGTGTCACCAGTAGAGAAAGTTAATTCATAGATAATGAATTCATAAATAATGAAGACAAGATACCACTAAAAGGATTCAAGGTGCTACCAATGAATAGCAAAGACACAGACCTGACGTAATTGAGACATCAGCTTTTTGTCAGCTGAGGGTCCGATCATGAACTATAAAGCAAGACTGGAACAGCTGAAGCTTACCTAGATTATCTGAGATAGAATAGCCCATACAAGGAGTCTCTTAGCTTCAGCAGGACCTCCCAAGACAGTCACGCTCCTTCCACAGCTGATGAACAAGGTGTTTTGGAGAAGTTAGTTTTTTTCTCTGCTGACACACATCTGCACCTTCATTTCAAGATGATGTATCTACTAACAGAACCAGGCAAACACAAAGTCACTTCAAAATACTTTATCAGGAAGAGATGCCAGGTGCTTTCCTGAGCAGACAGGCTCAGTGGACTGAATACAAAATAATTTAATACAGCAAACTACTAGTATTAGTACCTTAAGTATGTAAAGTGACAGAATTGAGACATCAAGTTTTACCTGTCCTGAGAAGGCTTATGACACGTGTTATGATACTCAAGTCTGCTAACTCTAATTCTAAATGCGTGCCTGCAAGCTTCTGCAAGCTTTTTCCTGAAACATACTCTATCAGAACAATGTTTTTTGATTAGGAAGCAGAGTCCTGGATGAACAGACCTGAAAGAAATAACCACCTTGTAGGGATAAAACCTCAATAAATAGTCTCTACTGAAAAATATTAATTGTTCAGACAACAGAAGAGAGTTGGGTTGTTGTGGTTTTTTGTTTTGTTTTGTTTTTAAAAAAGTAAATTAAAACTGAATCTAAAATTTTGTTTAAGTTGGATAGTTATTCTTGTTACCCTGGTGTGATAGTCTTCAGGACTTTTAAGACAATCTTACTAGACTACATGATAGAATTCTGTGTGGAAACTGACTAAACTGATCATCTATCTAACATGAATTCCCCATTCCAATGGAATAGCTTTCAACATTTTTAAGGAAACTGAAAGATTACTTTTGCAAAAAACCCCAACAGCAAAATGTATTCTTATTTCATCAGAATTTCTATGGATTGAATATTTTAGGATTATGTCCTAAAAGCCAGATTAAATATTCAATAGCTTTTTTTCAGGTTAATATCTTTATCAAACTATATTTAATGCAGAGCAGCTCTTTTCATGGGGGTCTGTAAAACCAGATTGTTTCCTCTTCTAATTAGATTTTTTTTGTATGAAAAAAAAGTATCTTTGATTAGGAGCATTTACAGTTTATTTTTTACAACAGAATTCTGTAGAATCATAATCATTTTCATAGAAATTATCTGTGATATCACAAACAGAAGATTATTAATTCAACTAGAGATGATGAGCTGTTAAGAACCTGCTTTCATTCAAGGTTCTTGGCCATATGAAAAGCAAGAAACTGGGTTATACAAAACTGCATGACATCAGTAGATATTGTATTGAGAGCATTGAGGACCAATGTTTATCAGCAGAGCAGGTGTCATTACTTATAGCTTCTCACATATAGAAATACCAGTAGGTGTTTCAGCCTTGATTTGGAAGAAGCACATCTGAGAGTGTGAGAAGGTTGTTGATTTTCTTTGTTCATCAAGAAAGGATGACACAGAGGCCAATTATTGTAGGAGAATGACATAGATTCTTTTGAACATTTGATGAATCACTATATAGCTTGAGAAAAGAAAAGCTAATATAATTTACTGGGAGAGATATATCACAACTCTTATTTTAAAATTCTCATTTGCTATGTAGTACAGATGCATCTTAGCACTCTTCCGAGAATGCTTTGTTTATAAACAATACACACATTTTATAGACTTAAAAAACCTCCCAACCTTTTCATTTTCCTTCATACATTGTTATCAACCAACTTAAATGTAAATGGGTTGTTTATTTTTTAACAGCTCATCTGTTCAACATGAATTTGTAATCAGCTGTTTGTGGTAATACAAATTGTTACTATAGCTTAGAGTTTTGAATTAACATACATTTTGCACTGTTGAAAGCTGTTTTCATTGTAGTACCTGGATTCTGGAATTTTGATCCCTCTTTGATCAAACATTTTTAATAATTTTGTTAACCCTTCAGGTTATCTTGTAAGACAAAGATGTTTCCAGAAACTCCCAGGTAGAACAGTGGATTAAAATGAATCATGTTAGCAAAGGTCACAAAATATATCATAGTGCATAAAACATTATAATCCATGAATCTTATCACTATTTTCACATAAACGGATCCTGTAACTAATTAAATAAGGACTTACACTCATTTGTACTTGTTCATCTGTACTCTGATTTTAAAAAGCACTTATTCCCATCAGAATTACAGACCCACCACATTTCATAAAAGTGCTACTACCCATGGAGGGCCAATCTGTAAAAGCCTTAAAGTGTGGAATATTTCCTGTTCATAGAAGCACACGGGCATGCAATCAAAAGCAATCAATTTATGGCAGCTTTACAAGTCACTGTTCATCAGATGAGTTACAACAGACCATATGTGCACACTTAGCTCACCCTAACTTGTGAGGTAAAATGCATTAGCTTAAACTAATTTCATGGTGGTATAAATTTTACCTTACCTTTTGGCAAGGTTAAGATGCCATGTAGTCCATTGCAGTGATACAGCAGCTGTCTGCTACCTTGTTGGAAAGCTGTAATTCAGCCTGGATTGATCTAGATAAAGCTCTTAGACTATCAGGCTTGACATCTGTAAAAGGTAATTTTTATTGATCTAAGTGATTGAAAATGATAAATTATATATTTCAAAAATTATCCAGTACTTACTAAGAGTCAGCAAGGGGAAGCTTTACCATTTTCTACTTATTTCATTAATTTAATTGCATCCTTCCTTTATCAAAAACATATGTTTTATTTCTAATTACACCAGATTTTATAATTTCAAGCTATCATTCTTCTTATACCTTTCTTTATCAGATAAAAAAGTCCAGTAAGTCACTTGAATTTTCTCTACGTTAAGATGCTTGCTTATCATTTTTAGTTTATTCAAAGACTGCCTTGATACATGAAATTGCTACAATATCATCAGCCTCAGTGAAGGAAATCAATATTAGAAATATTTTGTTTGTCATTCAAATCAGCAGTGTGATGCACATCTTCAGCTCTCTCCATCATCATTAAGTATTTTTGATATGTTTCTAAATGCTGGCTATAAACAACAACCTGTTACACTATCATTCTAAAGAGAGCTTTGTGGTAGAATAGTGACGAGAGACATCTATGAATTATTTTTCCATTGTATATGTAACTTGGAAGCTTTTCAAGAAATAAAGAACATGACCTCACAATTGCTTTTTCTTTCTGTTCTCATTTTTTCTTTTTTCCCACCTTTTGGAATTAACAGGATCTTGTCTTCGTTGTTTCAAAGTAAGAATACAGCTACTAGTGAAACTATATGAAACTATATCTTCCATTACTTTTATCTGTTACAACTGGTACACTCAATATGAATTTTCAGACTCCATAATAATGTAAATAACAGCAGTTATTAATCAGTCTAGGTACATTAAGTAACTTCAGATTTTTCAGCTTGTCAGATTTATATTAAATTATAATTTTCTAGTCTACTCCTATTTTCAGGACAGAATCTTATAATTAATCATAATATGCAGAATTTATTACTAAATTACTAATACAAACATTGAAGTCAGAATATAGACTCATAAGCAATACCACATTGTTCCTGAATGAAGTACTATGAAATCCCTTCCAAACTGAAGAAAGCTTCTTGTATGTTTCTACAGTAAATGGAAAATGGTAAGGATGCACACAGCACATTAAAATACGGTTCTAATTATAACCAAATTGTGTTTGTGTGTGTGTGTGTGTGCGTGTGTGTGTGTGTGTGTGTGTGTGTGTGTTCAGAGAACAGCCTGTCTGAGGACTGTAACCAAAGAACAACTGCTATTCTCTCCTACAGCTGGCTCTTCCAGGCAGTTAAAAATCTTGTTAATCTTTGCTTCATTGCCTGTGTTTATTATGACCACATCTCTCAGTTTGTTAGCAATGGACTGAGTATGCATAAATGCCATGGTAATTTTCTTCCACTGTACAATATATACTTACATTCAGTTCAATAACTTCATAAACTTAATGAAAGTGTACTCTGCCACATACTTAAGAAAAATCATGTTATGAAACTCAAGACCAGGTCCTACATCAAGTAAGTGTACCACATAGAGATAACAACTTTTTCTTGCTTTGCTGAGAAACAATGAAGTCTGACATGAATTGCTTTGAGATAAATTCCCTATTTCACTGACTATGACTTGGTTTTTTTCATTGCTGCATACACTGGACAATGACCAATAAAAAACATGGTGGCACCAGAGTGCCATTTTACTGACTTGTGAGCTTTCAGAGCTCTACTGAATAATTAAAATGTAAATTATTTTATACTTTAGATACTTAATGTATATGTAAGTTGCTTTATAATAAATGAAGTAATTTTTTTTGTAGAGTATCTAGAGTTTTGAAAACATGTTGCCATTTTTGAAAAAAAACCTTGCCTTCCAGAGTCAAGAGACTTAAAAAAAGATGTGTCACTAGAGAAAGCATCTTGTAAAACAGTTTAAAAAAAAAATTATCTTAAGTGTTTTTCAGTCATCACACTGAATAAATGAACCCCAAAAAAATCTTACCTCTTCCCCATACAAAATCCTGTTGTATTCTCAAGAAGTATCAGAAAATACATAAAAGTGTTCTTAGAACGGCTGGATACCTAAATCTGAATATAATCATATATCTTTGTATTATACACTAAGATAGCAGACCTCTAAAGATTCTACAGAGGGACTGACGACCAACGAGTAGGCATGAGCTGTAGATTATTATATGGATTAGGGTTTTCTTTCAGAAATTCAGAGTTGTGGGTTGAAATTGTTTCTGAAATTGATATTGGAAAATCAAATAACATTCAAATCACATAACAATGATATGTACTGGTTTCAGCTGAAAGCTATGGACATACTTAAGGGTCGACTGAATTAACAAGACTACTCAATACAATACAAGTGATACTTCACACCTATAATAGCACATCATAGAATTAATGGTTTTTAACAGAGGAAAAATGTAATATTGGAGCACTTACAGTCATGTTAAATGAAAACCATTTACAGATACTCAGGAATAGTTATGGACATAATGGAAGTGCTCTTGCTTTAGGTTTCTGAAAAAAATACACACCTTAGAAAAAAAGATCATTAGGTGTAAGCAACCTACAATCAATAGGACAATAAACTCTGCATCAATATCAAGTTCTGTGTATGGAAGAATTTAATCAGAAATAAAAAAATAAAATGAAATATCAAATACAGTGATTTTTAAACAAAAATAAACCATCTTAAACATTTTATAAATTTCTGTGCTTTTAGAGGCCATATTTTAGAGGCCATATTAGTCTTTGAAAATTTTATCAGTTGAGTGGGTCTTAGTAAAGAAAAACTAATATTAATGACCATATGAACACAGTATTTGGTTCTTTTACAATAAAACTGTACATTGCATTATTGTTATGAACAATATAATAATATATAATTATAATTTATAAGTTATAACTGAAAAGTTTCAGTCAGCCTTTCACACTGTCCTTGCATGTATAATAAACTGATTATCAAAACTACCCAGTGTTGGGGGAAGTTTAAAACAGGTTCCCCTTTAAATAAACCACTTGTCACAGCATCCTGATTTAAGACTGCTTGCTGCAGAATGAGTGGAATGCACCTCACTCAAATGAAAGCAGCAATACAATTTATTGGGATAGAATAATGGCTTGGCAAACTTAATAAATTTGATAAAACAGCAAAAATCAACAAGGATTAATCAGGGTTCAATTTAATGGCAAAGTCTCTACTTTTCTTACTATATATTAATTAAAAGCAATTAGATTATAATATTTGTGCATACATCTATATATATCTTTCCATATTCGCAACAAAAGTGACTTGCATTTGGGCTACTGTCTTTGCAGACAGTAATTTACATTCATCAGCTTTATGAACAGTCAGTCAGAGTCAAGAGATGTCCCAGCTCAGGGGGAGATACTGAGATTCAGTTATCCTGCATAATTAGTTATTTATGTTATTTAATCCTGGGTAACTGAGTCTTGTTATCTCTGGAACTAGATCCAGAGATCCTGGAGAGCTCCAAAGGGTCTCACTATTAGGATCAATATTTATATGATGGCAAGATAATTGACATTGGTCAGTTCTACAGCTTGTACTTTTCCACTATGGCCATTTATCTTGTCGGGTTAGCTTGGCTCTTCCCAGTTGGGGCTGTGGCATCTTGTTGGAAGCTTCCTGAAGATTTCAGGAGTTACTGATACAATTAGGGGGTGCCTAGCTGCTCCAGCTCACTGACTCCACCTCTGGGTGGTGAGAGTCTGTTTAGTTTTATGTTGACTTGCAGAGTGAGAACATACCAAGCTCTCCCAGCCTCCTACACTGCGAAACTAAGTAGTGATGGTACCAGTTTCACAAAGTGTCCCTAGGAGTCAACCATACCAAGCAGAGGGGTCAGCCTCACAGCATGGCCTAGGAGTTAACCTCACAAAGTGTTGTGGAGGGGGGCTGTACCACACACACCCAGAGATAAAATAATAACAGTGAACAGGGAATAATTTATCAAAGTATATGAAGCATCAATTTGTTCATCTGAACTGTTCAGCAAAGAGAAGAAAGAAAAGACATTCAGGGTTATCAGGCTATTTAAGCAAACAATCCTCAAACACAGATTGCAGGACATTTTTTTTCTCTGCAATTAACATTTCAACCTGTTTTACTTGGCGAACTTTTTCTTAACAGATCTATTAACCTTAAAAAAAGAAAATATTATAGACATACTGAGAGGTCTTTATACAGGGACTGTATATTAATTCAATTCACAGAACATGCTGTTACCAAACAAGACACTCCAATGGTAGCTGGTTCCATGTTTACCTTTTCAATGTCCTTAGAGCTGCTGGAGGTTACCAGCTGTGACCTTTAATTGCAGTACTTCTGCCGGATTACTGAAACATCAGTTATTTATTTAAAGGTTGCCCCTACAATTATACTGACCTGCATTAGACTTATTACCTGTATGGATCATTTCCTTATGCAGTAGAAAGACTCTTTTTAATTTAAACTTTATTGGCTGGTTTGAAAGTCCTTTAGGCAAATAATAATTTATTATATTCTTTTTTATGAAAGCTGGTCTATTGATTTCATAAACTACTCTCTAAGAACTAACTAAGCAAGCCTTCAAGAAACGAGGAAGTGTATTTCCACAAAGAATTTTAAGAGAAGTGTTGAAATGAAAATGTTTTAGCAATAAAGAAGCAGATAATGTAATGGTTGAACAGAGATCCCCATTCAAGCAGTTTCTTGTTTCTCAAGCAAGAAAACTTAATCTTCCTCTTGACTTCTCATAAAATGGATGATTATGCACATATGCATAATTTTGTGTACAATTCAGTGTATCAGATATCAGACAACACCTGACATATATGAATTACAGATTGAAGAAGAAAAATAAACAATCGGTTGATTAGTTTCAAGTATGTAATATGTGCAGGGAAATCACATGTTTCTCAGTTTCATCTAAAGAGTGAAAATATTTATTTAGATAGTGAAATCTCTATCACATTCACTAACTTTTGAAAAAAACCACAAGATACTATATGGTAAACTTCAGTTAAACAAACCTTAATAAAAAGAAATTTCCATTTCATTGAAGTCATTATATTAGTAGTTTAATGATTTATGTCTGGTAATATTACAGAATGTAATCTATGCTTTACTTAAAATTACTTTGTTATGCTTCAGCTAACAATATTACGAACCCACAGTATAACTTTATTAGGTACCCATCTAGAATTATTTCCATATAAAAAATATTGATCCATCAAAAATGTACTCCTGGAATATATGAGTTGACTGAGTTGGCCATATTCACTATGCTAATTAGTATTTTATTTCCTCTAACTTTGGGAATCACTGTATTTCTACTCTCCAGATAAAGAAAAAGGTCAGTTAGCATTTGATCAGAGTCAGAAAAAATATACCAAGTGGATATCAGAAATATTCAAAAGGCACCTTCAAACTATTTTAAAGGACCATTTTATATTACTACAAATTTTGATGAATAATATTTTTAAGCTGAGCAACAAAAACCCATCATCTTTGCAACAGGAAGTCTTTGAGCTCCTAACTGAAAGTTCTCATTGAAGAAATGTTTTGCAGTTAAAGAGCTTGGGAACTCAGATGTTACTCCTTTTTAAACACTTTCCAAAGATGAAAGTATGTGCTTTGTAGTACCTACTTATGTGAAAAAAAACACATGAGAAATCTATCAAATAAAAGAGAAGTTGTTGGCTGCTCAACAAAAATCTTATAAATCTCCTGCATTTGGCAAGCTACAGGATACAGGATGTTACTGAAGATACAATGCTTTACAAGAGAAATAATATTCTTGAGTCTTCAAATAAATCTGAAAAACTGCAAGCATAGTTGAAAATAATAATATTGCTTATTAGCTGATTATCATATGGACCTGAAATTAATTCACTTCATGCACATAACATGGGATAGATTCATCCTAAAAAGGAAAGTGAATGAGAATATTGCTCCCTACTAAGAGATACTACTCTGCATTTTAGAAGGCATGGCATGGTGTACTACATATATTTTTTTTAATACAAAAAATAGATGTCTTACATTCTACTTGCAGTGTGCTTAAATGACACAGGTACAAATAATTTGAAAACAAACAAACAAACAAACCAACAAATCCTCTTGGACCTAAATAGTAATATATTATCAATGATTAAAGGGATCTTGAATAAATGTCTTCTCTCAAGGATATGAGAACAGCTAGGTATTGATGTATGTGCATATACAGAAATCTTAATAGGTCAACCTGTAACTACACACCTGCTTGTGGTAACAGCCATTTTTCTATTCCAGAGTATAAAGTTACGTAGGCATATTTCAATGAAATTAGGTAACTCCTTGAGGATTCAGTGGAATTGGAGGGTGCTGAGGGAGGAAGACTGGAGGCAGGATGAGGCTGCTGGAGGCCAGCTCATGGAATGGCCACATTCAACACTCACCAGATGGACAGAAATCATGCCTTAACCTTGGGGGAACAGATGCCAGCACCTCAATGCATCTCAGGCACAGACTGAAACATCTCTGTATTATCAACACTGTTTTCAACATAAATCCAAAACACAGCATCATACTAACTGCTATGAAGAAATTAACTCTATCCCAGCCAAAACCAGCACAATGAGGAATGAAATGGCTGCTTGTTAATAATATACCTTATGGTGGTGTGCTCTGCCCCATGACATTTTCTGTAACTCTGCTCGAGTGGTAACTACCTGTGTCAGTCCAGTCATGAGGGCTCAAAATGGATGCAGGAGAGAGAGATAATTATAGTCAAGGCCTGTTGTGAACAATTCCCCACCTAACCACAGTGTTAGTCAATGTCTGACTCAAGTCAGATTTAGAAGAAACTCACTTCTGTAGTTTGCATATAAATATGACTAAGTCGCTTACCTTACTTCATAGAATACTGGACAGCGCGGGGCCCGCTGAGCATTCCAGCATGGCTGCGGGCTGCACGTCACGATCTCCCCCTGAGCAGGAATGCCTTTCAAGGTTACTCCTTGAGGTTGCTGCAACAGATTCTCAGTAAGTGTTTAATAGCATGCTGAACTTTGAAATTTTATCTGATATAAAGGATTTTTTATGCATGCGTAATCTTTTAGACAGAAACCATTGACCAAGTCTGGGCCTAGGACTGGATCCAGCCATACCTAGACTCCCCTCCAAGAAGGAGTTCCAAGAGCAAGGAGATCCTTTCTGTATCTTGTGACTCAACAGGAAAGTCTCCCTGACAGTTTTGTGTGTCCCTGTCTTTTACCCAGTAAATAATCTAGCGTACCTTGTCATCAAATCTTGTTCAATTACTGTTGCATTTACTATCAAACTTTATGACATAACGTCTTTATACCAATGAACATATTGCTATTTCTCTCTCACGAGTGAAGGATATCACTCCATCCACAACATCCCCTTAAAAATATAACTGACTAATATTTTCATGCTCTGAGAGTGTTTACAATACTTTCTCTGATTAATTCTATTTCTACTAATGTTAACAGTATTTATAGTAAGAGCTATATTGAGAGACAAATGGTATTTCTACTTATGTCTTCCTTCATCAATTTTTCAGTGTTTTGTCAAGCCATTATAAATCATGCTGAACTTCTGGTGTCTGTGGCAGTCTCTGAGGACAAAAGTAGTGAGAAACAGACCTATCGTCAAGCCAGAGAAAAAGCAGGTGAAAACACATTTTTGACCATTTTTTTCAAGTTCCAGTGCTGTCTTTGTGTTGTTGTGGAAGGAAAAATGCACATTCACTGTCCTCTCTGGAGCTCAGTATATAGAAAACTTAATGATTCAGCAACAGTTGTTCTTTTTTGGCACATGCTGTCCTTGTATCAAATAGAGGTGTTAGACAGGAGATTTTTTTAAAAATTCACACTCCACAGTGAAACAAAACTCATAGTTCAAAATGTCCATGGTAATGACAAACTCAGTATAAAATGAACTCTGTGACATCCAATACTTCAGAGATTAAGAAGGTCCAAAAGGCACAACAGAATGAAAGACAGCAAAGACCTAAACCTCAGATCATCTCTGAGAAAGTTAACAAAATGTAATTATCTAACATTGGATTTTTTTTCCTCTGAAGTACATTAGAACTTTTCATGAATTCTTTCCCAAATACATTTTTATTGAAATTTGAACATTATACATACAACTTCAGTTACTGATTATAATTATTTTCTGTTAAAAATCTGTCTCATTCATTCTTCTTCAGTTTAAAATGAGAACTGGATCACCTTTCACTACAGGTAGAGTGTCATCTAATAGGGGGGCACAACTATTTATTTAGTATATATGCCTACAATATAGTTGCAGAAAGAAAAATGAATTGTCATTATCAAGTTGTGTTAGTAGTAATCATGACATACAAATAGGTTTCAATTAAATGTTCACCTTTATGGTATCTTAGATATGCTTGCTTTATGTGTTAGATACACTTCACATCCATGTACCTTCTCTGGAAAAAATCATATAGAACAGATGTTTTCTTTAGTAAACAGAATAATGGATTAAAAGGTTTAGTGAGTTTATAAACACTACTCAAACTGAGATTATAGCAGTAAGGTTGGCAGAGTCTTTCTACATTTTTCATTAGATGTACCTTGACATAACAGTTTATATTTCCCTCAAATGCAGTAGTTAGGCCTCTAACAAGTGCTTGGTTATACATTAGTATTAAAATACAGTAGAACATGCACCTGTATTTTAGCATGTTACTGTATTTTGCTCTTGCTTTATACAAGAATGGGTAAGTTTATAACAGGGGAAATTCACTTAGTGCTTATATCTGAAGATTAATTCATTTAAGACATACTATATATTTTCAAATTATTTATTTATTACATTAATACTATCATCAATTAGAATGACAGCGTATTAATTATTTTGAAAGTTCTTTAAAATACTTACTAGAGAAAACCAATTTTTTTTCATTGAATCATAGAATGCTTAGGGCCGTAAGGGACCACCAAAGGTCATCTAGTTCAGCCCCTTGCAGGGAGCAGGGACACCCTTAACTAGACCAGGCTGCTCAGAGCCTTGGCCAACCTCACCTGGAATAGCTCCAGGGATGGGGCCTCAACCACCTC
>JAOEGS010020726.1:68656-83660 GCA_025447755.1 Corythornis vintsioides
TGCGTGGTGGGGGTGGGGGGGGGGGGGGGGGGGGGGGGGTTGGGGGTGTGTCATTCCTTAGCAAACCTCAAACTGGACTAGCTGGCAAGCAGGAGACCTGCATGGAAAGTCACAATGTCAGAACCAGGGAGTGGGTGAATGTGTCACTGTCCAGAAACAGATGTTATACAGGCTTAGAGCTTGTCCAAATATATGAGGGATATGTGACTGCGTGACTGCAAACTCATTTCAAGACAAGTTTCCCAGTCCATACATCTGTTTGCTAGTGAACATAAGTCTGAACTAACTGGTGAGGAGGATACCTATGGTCTCTTCTCACAAGTAACTAGTGAGACAAAACAAGAAGGAATGGCCTCAAGCTGCACCAGGGGAGGTTTAAACTGGATATTAGGAAAAACAGGGGGGTTTTATTATTTATTCTTTTAAAATACCTTTTTACTGAAAGGCATTGGAACAGGCTGCCCAGGGAGTTGGATGAATCATCATCCCTGGATGTGTTTAAAAGATGTATAGATATGTTGCTTGGGGATATGGCTTAATTGATGGACTTGGTAGAGCAGGGTTAACTGTTGAACTCAATGATCTTAAAGGTCTTTTCCAACCTTGATGATACTCTGATTCTATGCAAGCTGGGTAAGGGGCCCTGGGTACAGACATAGGTATTAGATGGACCAGAAAGCTACAAAGATATTTGAAGGATCTGTGATTTTGTGAGTGTTCATGAACCTAGAGTGAGAGTACCTGTGAGTTTTCACTTCAGTCCTGATTGTCCTAAGAGGAGGAGCAGGAATGAGCTACCTTATGTGAGTTTGTATGGATTGTGTGGACCATAGTTTGTAAACAAGTGCCTAGTGCATGCAAGTGACTCAGGGGGGTGTAAAAGCAACCTAGCCTTGAATTGCCGTGAGGCCCAATCTATGCAGAGGTGACCCATGAGGAACTTTGTAGGTAGCACTGAGTTGTGCCCATAAGCCATATAGCAAACAGGGCTGTGCTGCACCATGCAAAGCACCAGAACCTGAGCTGAGCCTTGAAATCCCTCAACAAATAATATGCCCTGAGTCTCTATCCAAACAACTATTCAGTTGCCTGAGAAGTATGGTAAAGAGAAGCCAGAGGGTTTCAGTGTTGGTTTCAGCAACAACCTTGTATATACAGATAATCACAACATCAGAAAAAAAGAAATAAAAAGTATACAGAAGTGAACCTCACCCATGGATGAGTACAGAAAGAAAAGAGGAAAACTCCAGTACATCACCAAAGATGAAGATTCCAGATGGTATAATCCAATCAGGCATAGTCTTGTCCACAGTCATATAAATCAGGGGATCAAACCCCTAAGGTTCAGGTTAGGAACTGGGAGTCACCTCTCCAACACTATCACCTGCCTGTATGGAAACCCTTCCCCCTTGATCCGCACACTGGCCAAGGTAACATTTCTGGGATTGAGAGCCCTTACCTGAAGGAAATATTTATCATGCTGTTAGTAACTGTAGATCAGTAACTAACTTACCTATGCATAGTGTTTAGCACTTTTTTAAGGTTAACATAGCGCATTCTTGCTTTTAAGCAGTAATAGTGCAGTCTTCCCTTGTATCCACAAAAGCCTGCAATGTGGCCTATTAGATCTGCCAGTGAAGTTCAAATAAATTGTTTGCTTGAGCCTTGCAGTTAAACTTTAAGCAAAGTTCAAACAAATCATTTGCTTGAACCTTGCAGTCTAGTCTCTTTTTTTTTTTGCCACAGAGTTCTGTTGGTGTTCATGGGGCTGTTGCTAAAGACAGAGCCCTATTTGTGGTATTCTGTCTGGCCAGCGATGTTAGAATCATCCATATGCACATGTCTGTGTGCACAGCCCTCTGGCACACAGACTCAGCCAAACCTGCAAGCAGAAAAGCAGCAGCACCCTCCATGGGAGGAGAAACTCCTGGGTTCCCAGGATGCACCTGTCTGGGCTTCAGCAACTGCAAAGAAGCAGCCCTGGTCCTGGAATCCACAGGCTTCAGCAACTCCTAACTCCCTCAACTTTCACTACTTCTAAATTAGATATATTAGTTTTTATTTGCTTTGAACACCTTTTACATATACCTATTAAAAATACAAACCAAAATTATTTTCAGCTGTTTGACACATATCTTGTTCACAGGAAAACAGCATCTGATGTACAAGATCAGAGAGACCCATTTAATCTAACTTTCAAACACTTAGTGCAATATTCGGTGTTTTGGTGAGATGCTATGAAAGCTGTCATGTTGAATGGTTCTGTTAACAAAATCCCCATTTTAGAAATTATTAAATTATGAATCTAGGATTCTCTGAGGACTAGTGAGAATAGAGAACTCAGCATTAAGCAAGGGACAAGAAGAGTGTCCTGAGTAAGCAAGTATCCACAAGTTGAACAGCTGCTGCTTCAATTAACATTGTCAGCAAAACAGAGTTTCCAGGTCCTGGCAGACAGAATGGGGAAAAGGTGATGATAGCTGTAAGGAGTCTGTTAGTCTGGATGAGAAAGCAAGAGAAAGGGACATCATCAGACCAGAAAATATCCAGAGATGGAATCAGTATCTACAGAAGATGAGGTGGCTGAAGGTGAAAAACATAGTGCTCCTTCTGTGATGGTCACTGCTTTAACGTTAAACTTTCAGGCTATTGCAACTGAACATGTGTCTGCATAAATATGTATGTGTATATATACAACATATACATATATTTATGTGTCAATTAAGAGATTGCTATGATTAAATGTTTAGAAGACAGACATAGAATGATAGATTGGTTTGGGTTGGAAGGGACCTTATAGATCATATAGTTCCAACCCCACCTGCCATGGGCAGATACTTTCCACTAGACCAAGTTGCTCAAATCCCCATTCAATAAAAGTCTTGAACACATACAGTGATGGAGCATCCACAGCTTCTCTCAGCACCCTGTTCCTTGTCTCACTACCCTCACAGTGAAGAACTTCACCCTAATTTCCAATCTAAATCTCTTCCAATTTGAAGCCATTACTCCTCTTCCTACCACTAAAGACCTTTGTAAAAAGTCCCTCCCCAGCTTTCTTGTAGATACCCTTCAGATAATGGAAGGACACAATAAGGTCTTCCTGGAGCCTTCTCATCTCCAGGCTTCCCAGGAGGGTTGTGGAGTCTCCTTCTCTGGAGATTTTCAAGACTTGTCTGGATGCATTCCTCTGTGACCTGTGTTAGATTATAATTAGATTATATGATCCTGCCTGGAAGGGGGGTTGAAGATCTCCAAGGTCCCTTTCAACCCCTAATACTCTGTGTGATTCTGTGTGTGTGCGATCGTTGGCTCATGTTCAGCTTTTCAACCAACACTCAAAGTCATTCTCTCAGGACTACTCTCTATCCATGCACTGTCCAGCTTGTATTTGTGCTTGGCACTGCCCCAACCCTGGTTGCCCTTGGCCTTGCACTTGGCCTTGCTGAACTTCATGAAAATCAGACCAGTTTTAAGCTTTGAAAACAAACTTGACTACATTTATTCACAACATATTTTGTGATTCCTGATCATCATCACTACATACATAAAACTGTTAGTAACACTAATATGCTACATTAGTTAAGAGTATACAGCACCCTGGAGTTCATGATGACACTGTTGGCTATGGCCCCTGGAGGTTCTCAATTGATGAGGTTACAGTGATCAAGCCTGAAAGACTTTTGATGTGAGAATTTAGAGCTGAAGAGGGTTCATTTTCTTTCTTCTCCATATTTTTCCATGTTTGACATTTTTATGGTCTTTGGTCCTCCCAAAGGTAGCAGGGATCTCACCTGTTCCCAGTATTGCTTATACTGTGTTTTCTTATATCTTGCAAATCACACTGGTGTATTCCCTGAATTACCCTGCATAAAACTACATACATCTTAGCCTCTTTAATGATCCCATTCCCCAAGTAATTTAAGTGCTTATGCATTGTGAATAGTTCTACCATGACAGCATTACAAAATGCATAAATATTAATGCTGGTTACCTTATTTTAGTACCTGTACATTTGGGTTCAAGGCAAGTTAATACTGATTACGGCACTTGTAATTTCTAGTTGACATGGGCCTCTGCTTTGGCTACAAGGTATATGGCATCAAAATAAACTATTTAAGCCCTAAGTTTAAAGCCCTAGCTCCAGGAAAAGTGCATAAAGAGATCTAGGCATTCAGTAATCAGATGGAAAACAGCCAGCCCTCCAAGTACAGTTTTCTGAATTAGAAAAATACAGAACGATGAGGAAATGTGTCAGGAGTTTACACACTTGATTCTCAACTAAAGGGAAATTATTTTATTATATGAGTATTATCAGCCTATAATCCTCTTCTGGATCTTGGTTCTTAAATTATTTCTTTAAAAAACACACCTGCGTCATTTATTCCTAAGGATGCCTGGGAGGAATTGTGCTTAGTAAAAATCTGAGGAGCAGAGAGCTTGCCAGGATTTGGGAGTCCAACAGTATAGGAGACAAACTACCTGGAAAATATGGACACTGATCAAAGGACAACAACACGCTTCATGCCTTTGAGAAAGGCTCATGAATGAGGTTAGACTAACAGGTCTGTAGTTTCCTGGATCTTTCTTCATGCCCCTCTTACTAACCAGAATAACACTGGCTAGTTTCCAGTCAGTAGAGACCTCTCCAGACTCCCAAGACCTTTGGAATGTAATTGAGAGGCATTCTGACATAACATCCACCAGCTCCTTCAGTCTTCTGTGATTAATCCCATCAGGCCCCATGGGTTTATGGACATTCAACTCATCACAGTTCTAGTGTTCATCAAAGGAAAGTCACCGTTCCCGCAGTTATGGTCCTCCAATTGGTAGATTTAAAGACTGAGAGAAAAAAAAAAAAAAATTGAAAATAACTCTGCCTTTTTTCATCCCTATTTGTCAGGTGACATATTGATCCAATGCTTTCCTTAGACCTCCTCCTGCTATTAGCATATTGAAAAAGTCTTTCTTGTTGTCTAACACAACTCTGGCCAGTTTCAACTCTAACTGATCTTTGGCCTTTTGTGTTTTCTCCCTGTACACGTGAACCACAATTCTGTAGTCTTCCTGTGAAGCCTGACGCTGCTTCCAGAGATGGTACAATTTCTTTATCCTCTGGAGCTCCAAGAGGAGGTCCCTGTTTAGCCAAGCTGGTCTTCTACCCTACAGGCTTGCTTTATTATACTGTGCATTAATGATATTGAAAAAATAATACAGTATATATTGTATTTTGCTATTTATTTTCCATCTTACTCTAGACATATTCCAGTATTTTACTGTGATGAAGCCAAATGAATTATTTTGAGTAGCCTTTCAAATATTCAACATTATTTTCAACATATATTCTTGAAATAACTCTGAAATATCTACAAGTAAATTGAACTTGCTCCATTTAATGATTGTAAAGCTACTAAAGATTCTTTTAAACTCACCTGAGTTCATGTCAATTTTTCAACATATTCAGTATTCAAGGATTGCATTATTTTATTTACTACTAACCCTTCAATTTTTCTACAGCAATCTTATTTCTCATTTAGTATAAAATATTTTTATGCCACTTATTGTATCTCTAAAACAGTTTTGACAGAGGCTATTATGATTTCAGATAAGAAACTGCTTGAAACAATTTTCTTAAAAAGACAAATAGAGTGAGATGCATACAGTCATACTTTCAGTAAGACAATACACTACAGTCCATTTTTCTTTGTTTTTATAATAATGACAAATACATATATGGAGAGACACTATGCCTGAAATAAAAAATCCAACCGATCACTGTTTCAGAAAGGTAGCTAATACCCTAAAAGGAAACTGGAAATCCTAAAGCAGTAAAGATACATCAGAAGAAAAAAAAAATCAGAGGAACTTGATGGTAGAAATGATTTATATATGTTAAATTGGCACATATAGAAAAATTTTTAAAACCAACAAAAAACAAACAAACAGTGTTTCTGTATATTAATACTGTATTCTAATCTTAATGACTGAAATTGGAGGACTTAAAACAGTAGCTCATCTAGTCCATTAATGAGAAAGGGTAACGTTATACATTCTGTACTTTCATGTGAAAAACAACAATCACAGAACAGTTCTAGCATCAAAAATAGTGTACATACCATGCCAACAAATGTTGTTACCCGTCAAAACAGTAAATAGATAAGAAGCAGCACATTTGAGGCCATCAAACTAAGTAAACTATGGATGTATAGTGCTAAAAGATGTAGCCCACAATCTGAAATGCAGGAAAGAGTACTGACCAGCAAACTTCACTCCCAACAGGTAACTCCCCCCTTTATCTTCTTATCTCTCAATTTTTGCACATTTTTTCCTCCCCAGAACACCTTAATCCCTAACTTTCCTCACCTTTGGTCCCTCCCTTAAACAACCCATAGTAAATCTCAAACAATCCCCGCATGTTCTTCCTTTTTATCCCATAATGAGCATAATGAGCACCTAACTCAGGTCAGCTCACATCTGCCTTTCTACATGCACCATAAATAAATAATAAACAAACAGATAAATACATAAAAGTAGCATCACTACTCATTACTTTTAGCTCATCATTCTCCAAGCAATACAGAAAAAAAAAAAAAAAAAAAAAGTCTTCACAGAAAAAGACAGCCCTTACAGGACAAGCAGCAAGCTACAGAGCTGTTTGTGAGATGCTACTCAAAACCAGCACCAATATACTCTTTGCTGCAAAACTGCACTTGGCTAAACAGGAGGAGGGATTCAAACACAAGTCATTTGAAAGCAAAGTACAGAGTGAAATGGATAGCAAAAGCATCTAGTTATGTTAATGCACACAAAATATTTAGCTGAAGCAAACCAGAATTAAACTAGTCCAATAATCTTTTCCACCCACTTTCTTTAACACCGTCCTCTCAGCTTCCAATCAATGTCTAACATCAAATAATATAAACAAAAGTCTGAAATGTTTTACAAGGCTACCTTGAATGCTCTGAGACAAATTAACAATGCAGTCACAAATAAAAATTAAATGCCTCCACAGTGACATTTGTTTTCATCAGACACATTTAAGTTCCATTTTTAATGTCAATTCTTCCAGATTAAAAATTGAAAACACTTGCCACCAAATCTCCTAACCTATGTGTGACTTCATAACCTCAGCATATGGCATCTAAGAACTATCAGCACACTTCAGTCATGTATCCAGAAATATGTCTCTAAACCAGGTTATCGATTCTGTCTGCAATGTCAACAGTCCCTATTAAGTGTTTATTAAAGAATACACGGCAGGCAGATAGAATGCCAGTCTTCTTTCAAGGTATGAATTACTGATAAATGTTCATTTTATAACTTTCAATCTGAAGTTAGTGTCAAGGTTACCAATATTTCACAGGATTAGTTTTTCTACAGCTGCATGCACAGAATTCCTGTTCAAGCCAAGGGGAATATGTCATGCAGAGTCACAGCAAAACGCAGGTCTTCTAGATTTGCTCTCCTGCAAATGCTACAGGATTTATGTATGTAACTCCTGTGAGTATCATCAAGAATAATTAATTATTAATTTTATATCTACAATGCTTATCTTCCCTAACATTCCAAGAACTACACAAAGACATTAAAAACATTAAACATTAAACAATGCAACAGATAATACAGATAAAAACAGTCACATAAATAATTAAAACAAAATCTGAGATGCAGTAGAAACCTTTTTTCTATGAATTATTCTTCCTCCCCCCCTCCCCCCCAGCTAACAAATAGAAGTTCACTAAGAAAAACTACACTCACTGGAGCACACATTCCGGATGTGCTCAACCAAGAATGGTAGTACACACATTACATCTGATTATCACTGAATGACAGTTAAATAACTGACATGTCTAATATACTTTTACTATGTCTCAATCTGATGCAAACAGGAAAGTGGAATTTGGAAGGATGTTTTAATCTCCACCTACCAGTTCTCCCACTTTCCTACCTACACAATCCAATAAAAAAAAATTAAACTATTTTTTTCTTTCTGTTTCAGCACCACATCACCCTCTCCTGATTTCTCTTCCGTTACATGCCGCAATAGTATTATTATGACAGAAGGATAATATTTGATGAAATCCTGAAAAAATCTCTTTTGTTTATTACTTCAGTGATAAATCACAGCAATTTCCTACCACACTTTTTTCCACCCAATATTTACTTCTCTTTTGTTCTACTCACACTATGTGCAGCCATTCATTCATCAATTTCTCCTTTTATGTCCATGCTATGCAGAGCTCAGGTGGCAATCTGTATTTATGTATATACTAAATAATTGTATTTGGTGGAAGTAACACATTAAATATCTTTTCTGAATTCTCACCATTCAAGTGTCCCTTCAGCAAGCTTTCACTGCACAATGTATTATCACATTCATGCACTTATTGGGAGCTACTTAATGTGTCTCAACAAAGCAATGCATTGAGCAGAATAAACAATGACATGTTTGGTCATGGATCAAAGGTTCTAAACTGCCAGACACAAGTAGTACAGCCACTGTTCAAATAGCTATTTGAACATATGCCACTCAATTACTAAGGACAGGGGAATCAGGATAAAATTCTACCCAAGCTGACTGCATAGCACATGTTAGTGAGCCTGGTCTCACTGCACACACTATGTAAAAAGTCATTCTGCTGGTGTAAAGTCAGACACCTCTGATTTTCACACACCCTACAGGATTTCCAAATTATCAACCTCCAACTCTGCTGACCAGAGATAAGAGAATGCTACAGTGGTGACAGCTTTTACAGAAAATGTCAGTTGTCTAAATTCCAGACAAACACAACTACACACCATGATCATCTTGACTGATCATTACTGATAACAATAAAAATAAAACACCACTAAGCTATGCAAAATCTGGTAGCAGTAACCAAAGTTCCCACTTGAAATTTGTAATACAGTATCTAAATTGGAAAACATTGCATAAACGAGAATTGCATTCTCTCTGTTTCCTAATAGATTTCAGATGTGGCCTCTAGCAGAATGTGAGGAACATTTAATAAAAATCACAGCTAATTGTGATAATGAAACACATGATCTCTTTCTCCTTGTGAACAGTGCATCTGAAATAAATATTCCTTTTTCTTTATTTGGGAGTGTAAGTGGGTACTTTTGAATATTCGTGCTATCCAGTTTTCCTAAAAGAGGTGTCAGAGGCATATTAGAATGTGATTTATGAAAACTTAAGTTAAAAAGTAGGCAAGAGGAAGTAGGTATTGTGGAACCTTTCCTCTCCAGCTATTTCCATCAGTGTATTTGCTTTACTGCATCTTTCTTTGGGTTGTATTATACTTGATCTTCATACTGTGGCTATATCCTGTACAGTTAATATGTGCCAGCAACATCAACACATGGTAGCACCCCCAACCTTTGTGGAATGATCCCCGCCTGACTCTTTTCCATCCAAACTTCATTATCTAGTTTCACACTAGTAAAACTATTCTACTGGGAGTAAACAGAGGTAAAGAGTGAAGTGCCACCTACAAGAGGATGACACAGTGGTGTCCTCTTCTTTGTGACCTCTGAGGGACACAAACACATTGAGAAACTTGAGAAAATGGAAGCTTGGGAAGTTCTACTGTTTTCAAGGTGACAGAAGAATGTTAAGGCTCACTGACAGATGAATAGGCACTTCAGGGTCATAGGTCTAACAATTACACTTGGCTTTATAACTAGATAGACTAACTTACAGGAATTCAGGAAATTATACATTCTGTATTAAGTCAGCATGTTCAAAATAATTATGTGGTATGAGTGAATGAGATTTGTATACTAAGTCAAACATGTTTAAATATCACTGCCTATATAACTTACACATACCTACATACGCTGTCTGTACTTGAAAGCATTGTATATTGTATTACTCACAGTGTTTTTTTCATGGAAGACCCCACTGCATTTTTTAAAGTAAAGCAATCAGTATATCACAATTACAATGAAGTTACCCGGGGGTGTAATGTAGGAGTTATTTAACAAAATACAGCTACCTTACACTAAAGTATATGACAGCAAATGAAGAATAAGAAATGCAGTTGAAATTGTAGGAGGAATTTCTAACACAATTATCAAAACTTAAATTTGATATGGGTCGTTGAAGTGAACTATTCTGCAGTGTCTATAGCTTGACAATTCTGAGGCGAAAGTGCCTGCTTACAGATACTATGTCAGGCATCACAGCACAGTTTACCTTATGAAGCATCCAACAATAATGTCATGAAGGACCACCACCTCTGTCAGGTCTCCAGTCTCCAATACAATGTTTTCCACTAACGGTGTTGATATCCGTGTGCCTGACAAGTCAGACACTTAAGTATCTGCCCATTTCTGATTTAAGCACATTTTAAAATTCTTGGGAGCATTTAATCATAGTGATTGACTTAATGGTCCCTGCCAAGTCACTTTCATCCTTGACTGGTACCCAAATGATCAATAAGTTTGACCACGCCAAAAGAGGGAAAAAAATGAAAGAACAAGTGAGGAGAAAGATGGAAGAGGAAAAAAAAAAAAAAAAAAGGAGGGCAAGAAAGATAAAGGAAAGGACGAGGGGGAAAGAAAGAGTGGGAGAGCACAAGAAGAACACAGACAAAGAAGGGAGGGACACTATATGAATATGAAACATATAGCATGATCTACAGCTTGAACACAGAATCACTCATAAGGCTTTGGGATGCTAGTATTTAACAACAAAAAATCACAATAAAAACACAGCACCACAATGGTTGAAGGTTGAGGTGTTCTATAAAGAAATTCAAATCAATTCCTAGCACTAATATTATCAAGAATGACTAAAATTTGTCTTAGTAGCTCAAGGACTATTTTTTAAATGCATCTAAATTACTTGGAAACCTAAAAGTTTTTGAAAATGAGTAGGAATTTAGCCACAAAAATTCCTTGGGCATCCCATTTTTAACTGCAAGCACTTCTTCGTTCAGTTTTAACATCTAACTGAAGAGCTAAAATTTCATTCTCAAAAGTAATACGGATAACTTGCAGAGTAAATCTTACTGGATGTCAAACAGACATGACTTCTAACAGCATTAAAATAAGCCTCCTAAGTAAGTTAGGTATTGAAGTACTGAGCAATGCAATGCATGAATTAAAAGTAACAATTACAATAGAAAGTCAAGGTCTTGCATATCTCCTTTTTATACCCTGTAACTGATAAAGTATTTACCTCAAGGAGATTTGAGTTGCAGAGCTATAAAGTGTTCCTGGGGGAGTAAGCGCAGAACTTTATTCCAAGCACATTAAAAAAAAGCTGAACACTAGAAGTGAGGCTACTCATGCTATTGACCACACAAGTCTCCAGTTTTGAATCACTCTTGAAAAGTGGATTCTAGTTACATGCATACATACACACATACATGTAAATAAATCCAAACCATAAAGGGAGATACATTAGAATTCTTTAATAGAGCAGACAGGTTCTGAACAATTATTTGCACCCATCCCATGTCACATAAAATAGGGGCCACTGAAATTTTATCAGGAAGATGCTCCTAAAGTGGCACTGCCCTTAATACCAGCACAGGGCACTTATCTTCTATGACATCACAGTCCAGAGCTGCTGCAGAGACCCACAGACAGGTCCACCAAGTTTCAATTACAGCCTTTCCATATTCCTTCAGTACAGTTTTCTATGATATTGCTACGACTTACTGCATTTATTTATTTTGTTAATGCAAATTTATATATGCATCTACCCATATACTGAAAACCTCACATCGCATCCACACCCCTGCTGAAAAGAGTTCCTAACCAGGACACACCTTTCCACAAATGCACCACAACCACAGACACTGTTCAGCATACAGACCACATGCCAAGATCCCTATTTCATAATCACCTGCCAAATTTCCCAGCTCACATGCACAGGTACATGGGCATCTCGCTTCAGATTACACCCGTGCACTCACACACCGGCACACGCACACATGTGCATCCAGGTTAAAAAAAAGCAAACGTGTATGAACACAAACACGTATGTGGAAGACAAAAGCAAGTGCAGAGGCACACACAACTATGTACAAACGTGAGACACATGCACGTATACGCACTCGGCGCATAGAATCATAACAGCACAGTGATGTACGTATGCACACGCTCACACGTGAGCCACACACCATACACGTACACACGTGCATGCACCCACGTTCAACAACACAGCACATGCCTGCGCATACACTCTCTCACACGTACACGGTCGCACGTGCAAACGCTCAGACACACGCACAAACACGCCCTCCAAAAAAGTCACAACACGTACACTAGGACAAGCAGGTCCTCACAGAAGCACTTGCAGCACAAGAACAGCTACAGGTGCGCACCCTTACGCACAAAAATACATCACACACACCTGGAACAAACACTTCTGCACACCCACCCACGTGTACTCCCCCGCACCTCAGGTGCTGCTAGCCCATCCCCCCGGCACGCAACCCTCAGTGAAAGGAACCGCACAGCTTGCGCGGCCAGAGGAGGGAAGCTGAAAACGCGGGTGGGTGTCGGTTCCCGCTGGCTCGCCTGGCAACCCCTTTCCCTCTCAGCCGGAGCTCCCCCCGCGCAGCGCCGTGCTCCCGCCCCCGCGCAGCGCCGCGGCGACATGGCCGCTAGGTGGCGCCGGCGCTCTTCTCGGCGGAGCCGCGGCCGCACCGCCTCGGTTCGGCTCGGCCCGGTCCGGCGGGAACCGCTGCGCGGTCTGCGGGGCGCACCGCGTGGCCGCCTTGCCCTTGCCCCCGCCCCTGCCCGCCGCGGCAAGGAGCCCCCTTCCTTCAGCTGCGGGTACGGCTGTGGCCGAGTTCTCCGGGGAGCGGGGCTGCCCTCACCGCTACACTCCGGTTCGCCGCCTCCTCGCGCACGCGGAGGCCGGCCTGTAATTAGCAGTTAGTCTGAAAATTTCCTCGGAGGCGCATGTACCGCTGTGCGAGGTGTGTGCCCGAAGGCTTGCGTGTGTGCGTGCGTGCGTGTGTGTGTGTGTGTGTGTGTGTGTGCCGGTAGTGACGGCGGCAGCCCCCAAACATCGCACGTGAGTTCTTAATAACGAGGCACTGATTGTTTTCGCGAGCAGCGGCGGGGTGGATGAGTCCCGCCGTAGCAGCTGCCCGAGGCTCCTCCGGGAGGCTGCGGAGACCTCGACACTGTTATTTCTCAAGCCGTTTTCCTAGGCAGAATTGATCCTCTTGAGGGAACAGGGGGCGGGGGGAGAATCTCAATTGCAAATACTGTTTGGAGTTTATTGGAGAGAGTCTCTGAGCTTTAAGATGCTCTTATGTGGTTCCTGGTGGATGCTGTAACAAACCAGGATTGTGGTGGGTTTCGGCTGTGCAGGGAGTTGGGGGAGCGGGGGGGGTGGGGGGAAGGAAAAGACACTATCGAGAGTAGCTGAGACTTTGTGCCCCCGTTGGAGAGATGGTTGAGTCCTCGTCAAGGTTGCTGTGGTATCCCAGAAACACCATTCACTCCGAGCTGTGACCGCGCACCATCAACAGCAACAACTCCGCTGCGCCTGGCCAAGGAATAGGAATTGGGAGCTCTTAAGAATAATATGAAAGGGATCTGCAGAGGGGAAATCCGTGCAAATGAATCGAAATTAGCAGACTTTTGGGAAAGGGGATGTACTAAATGTGGCCGGCTGGACTTCATCCTGGTGAAGAAAATGGAGATTAAAAGTGGATTTGCATTTTGGAACCTCGTCTTTTTATTGATGGTTTCGTGTGTGAAAGGTAGGGTAGTATTTGAGGGGTGTATTTTTAGGGGTCCTTTTGCTTTTGATCAGGGCGTTGCGAGCTCTCGCCTTATACCAAGGTGTATTTAAATATATATTTCTCTCTTATATTTTTACCCTGGGTACTTTGCAATGGAAAGATATAAATGATCGCTAAAGCGGGGAGGAAAGAAGGAGTTGATTCAGAGCTCTCTTCGGAAATAGGAAATGTATTTGCTTGCCAGGCTTGGCGTTCAATGCAGTGACTGAGCTCGGGCTCAATAAATATTCTTGCAGTATGCTCAAAACGGAGACGTGAGTTGGTTCATACAGCCTCTAACTAGCGTATATTCAAGCAAATCCCACTGGGTGACTTTTTTAAGGTGATGATGAGGGTAGTGTGTGTGGGGATTACCTACATTTCTGGTTTTCGGTCGAGGAACGGGCTGTTTGCGGGAATGCCTGTATCGATGCACTTATTAGTTTAACCCATTGCGTGGGGAAAGTTACGGAGGAGCCCAGCGTGTGCGTAGCCGTCTCACAGCGCGAAATGTGCTTCACGCTCAGCTGTTTGTATGCATGCAGGGCTCCCTGGCTGGCGAAAAGGTACGTTAGCAATTCATCCTTGGAGGCATGGTCTGCGGCTGGGTGCAACGATCGCCACCTTTTCTCTTCCTTCCTTTGATGCCTTTTCCCTGACGTATGAGGGAGATTTCGGGTTCGGGTTTTGTTGGTTTAGGGTTTTTTTTCCTTTATTTTTTTTTCTTCCTGCTTCCCTGCGCGTGAAAGGAGAGAAAAAAGAAAACCGCTAGTTAGCGGCATAAATATCTCCACTAAGTCTGCGCTTGCAACCAGTTAAGGAAAATGATACACAGAGAAAAAGAAGAAATGTGTGGCTTGAATAATGTGCACTTTCAAAATTACACAGGCAACGCTAAACGGTGAAGTGCCGATTCCATCACGCGTGCTTTCAGTAAAAGGGTCTATTCTGCAAGTCCCCACAGTCGGCTGCTTACCCGAAATAATATCCCCTTGTTTGTGGCCAGTGATTAATATCTGATTAATCACTCTTTTATCCCCATCCTCATCCCTCCTCCCCGCCACACTCATACACTCCCAGAATATTTAGTAGACATTATGGATCCTCTCCCTAGTTGAGACTTGATTATCGCCTACAGAGGTTGCCTGCACGGGTGGGAAGGAGGTGCGGGGGGGGGGGGGGGGGGGGGAGCACCGACAGGAGGCGGGTCGCCGCAGGTGGGGGCTCCCGGGGGGGCGCAAGGTTTGGATTTG